>CM073761.1:61794208-61967886 GCA_037127475.1 Arma custos
TATGTTATCGTTACAATAAGTGAGATGTGCAATAACATGGTGTTATATTTTTGATTTCAGTTGATGCTAGAAGCAGCGATACCTGTGCTACATAAGTTTTTTTTTTTTTTTAAGGGTATATTTTCTGGGTTGTGTGACGTAGTATTATTAGAGTTTGAATGAAGTTTGTGTGCTTTTTACCTTATTTTTGTTTAAGATCTGACTTTTTGATATATTATTGCAATGTGAACGAAACATCGTTTATTTAAAATTTATTTTATGTTTTTTACTTTTAATATGTATATGACTTGGTGCTTTAAGATTAGTAATGAAGTTTCGGTATTAGTTCCGCAGGCTGTCGCTTCTAGCTAAGTCACTAAGTTTTAACTTTTCATTCCTTTCCTATTTCATTTTCTCGGAAATAAAAATAATTGTGTTTTATTATTAAATAAAAGTGTAATTATGGGAAACGAGTATATTTCGGTAATCATTTCGTCAAGAAATCACTAAATCTCACGATTGTTTTTCATTTTCGAGAATATTAAAAAGGAAACGAATGGAAAGTTAAAACTCGAAGCGACAGCGGAACTGACATCATTATTACTTCTTTGTAAATATTTCAGTTTTACACATGATATTGGTTTAATGTTATTATTTGGTTTTTATGAGATGTTCGAACTCTTCTGGTTTTATATTGTCCTATATTTTCGGTTCCTGTTGATGCTGGATTCAGCGATACTGGTGCTACATAAATTTTTTTCTGTTCTTAAAATTGAAATTTTAAATTATTACGGGCGGTAGAGGATGGAAGGATAGATACGGAATCAGTTCCATTACCCCCAAGATTAATGTGGGCAATCTACCGACCCCATAGCCAACTGCTAATATAATCTTTTCAGACTAATTGGATCTGTTGTCGATTCCGCTGAGCTGGCTGCTCCGGGTCGAAATATAGCTAACCTAAGGCAAACACCCATTGTCATCAGCGAATCGTCATTAAGATTAAAGCTTATTTGAACAATTACTGACTAATATTGATTAGTGGCTGTAGTGTTGAGGCGTGTTTCTTAAATGGATGGGCCATGTATATGAGTGAGCTGAGCTTATTCTGTAAGTGAGTGGTTTCCAGTAGAGTCTCAATTAATTTACTATCTTTATTTATTTTATTCCATTTTTTTTACTTTTAATATCTGACTTTTAGACTTATTAGTATTAGAGTGTAGATTATGTTTGTAGTTTTATCTTTTGGACGTAGTTTTATCAAATTGTGAATTAAGGTTATTTTTTTAATTTAATTATTTTTTTGTTTTATTTATTTTTTACTATAATATACGAATTTTGACGTTGTATTATCAGAGTGTGAATGAACTTTCTGTTTAGTTTTGTGGTGATCTGTATGAATTATTATTAAATTATTAAAGATTTATTATGAACTTATAACTTATAAGAATTATTATAGATTTAAGCATTAACAATTGTAACATTGACCTGCGATGTTTTTAATGTTGGATCTACGAATGTTTATTAAATAACGAATTGTCATTGGTCGGACGAAGTCAAGGAGAGGAGAGGGGGTAATTTTGGCTTATAACAGCGCTTTTAATTCGCTCACTTTGGTCTCAGCCCTCAGCCCAGAAGTGGCCTCTATCTCTCTCCAGTCTATTGTTTCAGGCTTGTATCAGAAATTATATAATTATTTGATGTACGACTATTATTTGCATGTGTATGTATATATATGTATATTATTTGGAAAATATATTTTACTTTGGGTCCCTTATTTTTTGTAACTGGCTTATTGCTTCTCCTATTTTCGGTCCACGAACCTATTGAGCTCATTTAATATATTCAGGGAGAAGGGCCATTACAGTTTTTTAAACTTTTGTTGAGTTTTTTGTTAATAATATCTTTTTGACGTAGTAGTATCTGAGTGTAGATCCAGTTTATAGTTTTAACTTCTGGATGTAGTTAACAAAGTGTGAATGAAGTTCTCTTTTTTTAATTGAATTATTTTTTATTTAATTTATTTTTTAAAGTTTAATATGTGACTTTTTGACGTAGCATTATCAGAGTGTGAATGAACTTTCTATTGTTTTTTTAATATTTTTTTTAATAATATCTGACTTTTTGACGTAGTATTATTAGAGTATGAATGAATTTCGAGTTATTTTATTACTATTTTTTTAAATTATCTGACTTTAGTGTTAGAATATCAGTAAAGGTTGTTTTTTAAATTTAATATTTGACTATTTGACTTAGTGGTCAATGTATGAAGTTACTTTTATCTTTTTGAATTCTCATTTTTTGACGTAGTATCATTAGTGTGAATAAAGTTACATTAATTTGTTTTTTTTAATTTTAGTTATTTTGTTTTAATTTGGTTACTATTTTTTTACTTTTAAAATGTTACATTTTGACGCATAATTAATAGTGTGAATGAAGTTTCTGTTGTTTTTATTTATTTATAATTTCTGACTTTTTGACATATTATTAGAGTTAAAATAAAGTTTTCTTTTCTTTTTTAACATCCTACATAATATACTTTTTGACTTTGTGTTAGAATTTAAACGAAGTCCTGTTTTTTTTTTTTCTATTTAATATCTGACTTTTTGACCTAGTAATATTAGTTTGAAGGAAGTTACTACTTTGCTTTTTGAATATATGATATATTTTTCTCGAAGTAGTATTGTTGTTTTTTTAACTGATGTTTTCACACACTAATAATTGTGTAAATTATTTTTTTTTTTTAATTTCTGACAATTTTACTTTGTATTATTATTTTATTTATTATTATTATCATTAGTATTATTATAAAATACTATTTAAAAAAATATATATATATTTGTTAAGTGGCATATGCAAGCCTAAATTATTTTTTTTATGTAGGGTAGACACTTATGAGCCTTTGGGAAATAAATAATAATCAACATTTTCAATTTCAAAAACTACGCTATAACATTGTAATGATGAATAATTACGAATATGTCTCTAAATTCTTTAAATGATACATTTTTTCCATGAAAAATTAATCTTCCTCTGTTTAGCAGCTATTGAACAAAGCGTGATTTAATTCCGACAATCCTTGACTGAAGGGAATGCAAGTCGTAAAATTCAAAAGATTAAGTAATTACGGAAGAGTTAACAGAATTGTTAGAGTTAATTGGCGGGGAAGTTGGCGGAGAGGCCGGCATAGAGACTGGCGCTTGTACTCGACCAACTTGTCACCAACTGGAATTCAGGTATGACAGTATCATCCTCAAACCGTTAACAATTCCTCTAACTTTAAATAAACCTTGTGACAGGAATTTATTTTTAAATATCTAGCTGGATCGCAGAATGATTTAAATTATTATTATTTTTTAAGACGCTATTATTAGCTCCGAATGTACAAAACGGAGTCTTTAAACTCCATTTTCGGCTTTTTCAAAACATCGAATTAAAATGAAACATTGGTGCGATCTGTGGTCTAGTGGATAGCATAACAAACTATTAAGCCCAAGATCACGGCATGTGGCCGTTGGATTTTTAAATAGTGTAAAAAATCATTGGCAGTCCTTCGGAAGGAACGTTAAACGAGGTGTCTCTAGCCTGTACGATGTAAGGTACTCTTTAAAGATCTCTATCCTAATTAAACCTGGATAGGAAAAATTTTAGACTCCCACTGTAGCAGCGATAAAGTGACGTTGAATGAACACACGAATTGAAAACCTGCACACCTTCTGAAGGGCCGATGACAATACAATAATTTAATTAGCTTCATTATCCTGACCAAGTTCTTCAGTATTAGCGAATTTTCTTATCCGAAGACACGGTAATGTTGCTTGCCAGGTACTAAGGCGTGTTCTAAGGCATGGCTTAATATTAGAGGCGGGCACATGACTACTAGCAGGATCAACTGGGGAGTTTCGTATATTTTGGAAAAAAAATTATAAATAAAAAAAAATTGTAGCTAGCCAAATTAAAAAGTAGAAAATAAAAAACTATTGCAAAAACGACAAAACACGTTTTAATATTATTATTATAATTAATTTATTATTAATGGCACTACAACCCGCGGGGAGTCAAGGCATCCTTGAACAGACGCCACCAGTCATCCCTGTTCAGAGCAGCCGCATTCCAATTCCTTATCCCAAGGATAGAACTTGCATCGGCAGCGACGCCGTCTCCCCAACGCAATTTGGTGCGTCCAACTGGTCCTGTTCCATGGACATGTTCGTTGAGGAGCTTCTTAGGAATTTGGTCATCCGTCATCCTCGCCTCATGTCAGGCCCAACGTAATCTCCCAACATTTATAAATCTGACCAGGTCGGCTTTTTGGTACATCTGTAGTTCCGCATTGGTCCTTAGTTTCAATTCTTTATTTATACATACTGGACCAAATATTCTTGGTCACTCGAGCTTCAGTAAAGCAAGCTCTTGATTCTTGGAAAGTGTCCAGCATTCGGAGCCGTAGGTGACGACAGGCCTCATTAGTGTCTTGTAGAGCTGTAATTTAGTCCTTCTAGAGAGAGATTTGCTCTTCATGTGCCTCTGCAGTCCAAAATATCACCTGTTAGCAGCCACTGATCTTCTGTCCATCTCCAGCTGCATATCATTATTTGCATTTACCAGCGTCCCGAGGTAGATTCTCTACAAATAGTAACACGTTTTAATAGAACAACAAAACTAAAAAGTAGAAAATAATTTTCAATAAATATAAAATAAGAATAGAACGATGCGCATAATTTTTTTTTCGTATTCAGCTTTTTAAGATATTTTCATAATAACTCTAAGTTTACCAATATCAGTCAATAAAATATTTATAACAATTGCCTAGTAAATAAGCGGAAAGTGATGTCTGAGAAGACATTACCCACAGCCCAAAGACCAAGGTGGACCGAAGAAATGAAAATGGCCTTCAGTTAACGAATGAAAGAGCACTGGAAGAACAAGTTGCCATGAATGCTTCCTGTGGTCTGATAAAAGGCCTGCAACGCGTATAATAATAATAAAGGTTGAAATATTAAGTGACCATACCATGAAAATCGGCCTACAAATCTCGTTTGAGAAAACAGAATATATAACAAGCATTCCCAGTTAGCCCCCAAAACAATGAAAACCAAGCATGGCCTGATATCAAGACCAGACATATTCAAATACCATGGGGGAAACATCGAGCAGAATATTACCGAGAAAGAAGCAATGCAATCAAGAATTAAACCGAAGTTAGCTGCATATATAACTCAGAGTTTTTATAATAACAAATCGACCTCCATTAATACAAAACATGGACATCATTCAACAGTGATTAGGTCAGAAGCATTGTATGCTGCAGAATGCCTAGTTCTGAAAGGGAAAAGACTGGCTGAGGAGAACGAATGTGAACAATAGGGCTCAGAAAATTCTTGGGCCCTGTTTTTTTGGATCTAGATACCAGCGACGTCGCAAGAATATTTAGATTCTAAAGACACTTATATAGAATGTACTCCGGAGGATTTATTGGAAGACTAATTCTATCTACTTCTGAATAATTATAAGATTACAAAAGACTTTGTTTATTTCTTCTGGTTTAGACCGTGTAGATAAATTAGAATGAGTCATTCTCATTTCAGCCCTGAGGAAGTCAGCAGCATGGTTGATGAAACGTTGGCGTAAAATGTATCTACACGGTCTAAACCAGAAGAAATAAACAAAGTCTTTTGTAATAATAGTGGTCGTGGAAGCCTAAAAGAATATTTAAATTATAAGATATTTGAGAAAGGTAAAACTAAATCATACATGGTTTTGCATTGGAAGAAGACATGGAAGAGATGCAGATTACTAACATTTTCGAAACAAAAATACGAGTTTTATAATCCATATTTACAGATCTGATTTAATTAGAAATCCCCGTTTCGGGTTACTTTCAACACTTACTAGACAAACGCTCTAAGCTCCCAATTAATTACAAAAGAATCATATACATGACTATTATAAGGCCTATTTGGACTTACGGAGTAGAGCTTTCTATGAGCTCTAGTTAGCTCCACTAACTCATATAATGCCTTTTGTATCCAATCCATACGATAAAAAATCCTTTGTAAAATCCTCAGTCCTTATTTTGCTACGAACATAGTAATCCATAATGACCTCAATGTCTCGTCTGTTGCTGATATGGCCCCAGTGAGGTATTAATCCTTTCATGATGAACTTTATTCCAACTCTTACCCTCAGTTTCAAACCTATAATCCTCCGAGGCGTCTAGAAAGAAGATGGCACCATGGCCTTCTAAGTTGAATTTGTTATTTGAATTAGTACTTGGTACCACTTGGTAGTTTCTCTGCTTCTTTTTATCTCATGATATTATGTATTATTCATTCTATTTACTTCTTGTAATATTATAATACAATTGTGCATTTCAATATATGAATTTTAAGAAAAATATTCTCTCATTTTTTATCGTCATTTTACTAAATGTGTTGTTAATGCTACATATTTTTTCTATCTTATTCTGTTGATTACTTCTTTAGTGTAATCATTTTTTCTTCTTTGATATTTTCGTAGTTTGGAAGTGGGTTACATTGCCGACTGCGTGTCAAAATTTACAGAAAGGAAGTCGCTAACAACAATGCTCCTACTCATTTAAATAAAACATTCCGTGTTAATCAGCTCATTACTCCGAAGCACTACCCCTCATTTCCTGCCCGGACCACTTGGCCCAAGTACATAGGGCCTTGATGAGGATATGAGAAGCCAATAAACATTTGTTCTGCCATCCCTTCTGCAAGGACAAAGCCCTAAGGGATAATGACTAGCTAACACTGCCTATGCTTACTCCCAAGGCACCCTCTGTAGGATTCTGTGTATGTTATGTATGTGTATATATATATATATATATATATATATATATATATATATATATATATATATATATATATATATATATATATATATATATATATACATGTCCGTACAAAATGTAACTCGAGAAAAATAATAATGTAAAATTATGAGAAAGAGTTTAGGTACAAAATTAACTTAAGGGGGATAACGCGATTGCAATCAAGAAAAACACAGGCAATATCTCAAACATGGCAATAGACATTAGAAAACGAAGATTGAATTTTATAGACTTATTACCAGACTTCCCTCCGAAAAAACTCACCAATAGAATTCTAACTTACATATAAAAAGCCAAGTCGACCATACCATGGATTAGCCAAGTTAAGAAAAATTAAAAATAAAAATCTGTACCACTGCAACGCATTAAAGGTCTTAGGTTCAGTACGTGTTGGAGAATGTAGTGTCTCTTGGACCTTGTGCTGGGAGGTGATTTGTTCTATATCAACCGCCAGATATCCCCCCATTTTGGGTGCTCAATTTATTGAGACTTAGCGAGCACCAGGAGGCATCTATAACCCAAAGAATCCGTCCCCGGTTTCTGATCACACGACTCTAAAGAGGGAATCTCATCGAAATACTAAGTATACTTTGTTAAATCCCTGGAATTTAATGCGTATCGTACATCTAGATATTATTGATGACCCGAAGTAGCAATACTTAAATCATAGGCCCTATTTGATAATAATCAAAATATGAAGGCCATGTAATATTTCATTACAGTTGGAAACCGGTCGGACCGTAACGGAGACAGTACATTTCTTGTTTCCTGATTTATTTCACCCGGCATTCCTCTTAATTACTTGAATCCAAACCCGAAATATTCCACATTCTCGCATCTCTTAGAACTCTATAGAAGGGATTCTTACCTCAAAACTCCTTGAATACCTTTAGAATTGTAAAAAAAAAAAAAAAAAAAAGAGGTATTAAGAACATAGAATCCTAGTAGGTTAGAAATAGCACAGTGATTCACCTAATGAGCGAATCTCCGAACTAAATCAAGTAGTTCACTGCTCACTCCTTGGTATCAGTAGCTGCTGTTTCTACAATGAACTCAGAATCCCTTGAGTAACATAAAGATTGGTAAACTGTATTAATAAATGTATTGAAAACAACGAACGCAAGTCATTTTGATATCGCACTTTTGCGATTGTGCTGCACCCAATGAGCGAATACACGAATTAACTCCTGACAACAGCAGGTAAAGTGCATTTCTATCTGCGGGAATCTGTCACTGTTTGTACTACAATGATATGTGCATCGGAAAAATATAATTAAATTATAGTATTATCCCATTTATAATTTATTCTTTTATATGAAAAAATAAATAGTAACTACGTAATATTTTATTTTACAGTTAAAATCGGTACGGACCGTAACGGAGACAACACGTTTCTTATTCCTTCATTTATTTAACCCGGCATTAATCTGAATTACTCGCCTCCAATCCCGAAATATTCCACTTTTTCGCATCTCTTAGCATTCTATACAAGGGATTCTTACCTCAAAATCATGGAATACCTGCAGAATTGTTGAAACAAAAAGAAGGTATTAAGAACATAGAATCCTAGTAGGTTTGATATAGGATGTGCTGCACTCAATGAGCGAATATCCGTACTAAACTGCTTGGCATCGCTCCTTCTGTATCACTCCTTGGCATCAGTAGCTGCTGTTTCATCAATGAACTCAGAACTCCTTGAACAACTTAATGACAGGTTAACTATATTAATGAATGTATTGAAAACAACGAACGCAAGTCATTTTGTGACGGCACAGTCGCGATGGTGCTGCACCCAATGAGCGAATACGCGAAATAAAAAAGGTAGTTCAATGCTCACTCCTTGGCATCAGTAGCTGCTGTTTCTTCAATGAACTCAGAACTCCTTGAACAACTTAATGATAGGTTAACTACATTAATGAATGTATTGAAAACAACAAACGCAAGTCATTTTGTGACGGTACAGTCGCGATGGTGCTGCACCCAATGAGGGAATACGCGAAATAAAAAAGGTAGTTCACTGCTCACTCCTTGGCATCAGTAGCTGCTGTTTCTTCAATGAACTCAGAACTCCAGGAATAACTTAATGATAGGTTAACTATATTAATGAATGTATTGAAAACAACGAAAGCAAGTCATTTTGTGACGGCACAGTCGCGATGGTGCTGCACCCAATGAGCGAATACGCGAAATAAAAAAGGTAGTTCACTGCTCACTCCTTGGCATCAGTAGCTGCTTTTTCTTCAATGAACTCAGAACTCCTTGAATAACTTAATGATAGGTTCACTATATTAATGAATGTATTGAAACCAACGAAAGCAATTCATTTTGTGACGGCACAGTCGCGATGGTGCTGCACCCAATGAGCTAATACGCAAACTAAAACAGTTAGTTCACTGCTCATTCCTTGGCATCAGTAGCTGTTGTTTCTTCATTGAACTCAGAACTCCTTGAACAACTTAATGACAGTTTAACTATATTAATGAATGTATTGAAAACAACGAACGCAAGTCATTTTGATATCGCACACTTGCGATTGTGCTGCACCTAATGAGCGAATACGCGAACTAAAACAGGTAGTTCACTGCTCACTCCTTGGTATCAGTAGCTGCTGTTTCATCAATGAACTCAGAACTCCTTGAATAACTTAATGATAGGTTCACTATATTAATGAATGTATTGAAACCAACGAAAGCAATTCATTTTGTGACGGCACAGTCGCGATGGTGCTGCACCCAATGAGCTAATACGCAAACTAAAACAGTTAGTTCACTGCTCATTCGTTGGTATCAGTAGCTGCTGTTTCATCAATGAACTCAGAACTCCTTGAACAACTTAATGACAGGTTAACTATATTAATGAATGTATTGAAAACAACGAACGCAAGTCATTTTGTGACGGCACAGTCGCGATGGTGCTGCACCCAATGAGCGAATACGCGAACTAAAATAGGTAGCTCACTGTTCACTCCTTGGCATCAGTAGCTTTTGTTTCTACAATGAACTCAGAATCCCTTGAATAACATAAAGATGGGTAAACTGTATTAATAAATGTATTGAAAACAACGAACGCAAGTCATTTTGATTTCGCACTTTTGCGATTATGCTGCACCCAATGAGAGAATACACGAATTATCTTCTGACAGCAGCAGGTAAGAGTGCATTTCTCTGTCCGGGAATCTGTCACTGTTGATTCTACAATGATATGTGCTTCAGAATTAAATATAAATAATGGTAGTAACTAATTTACAACATCCTCTATTATATAAAATAATAATACATAATATATATTTATAATATAGACTGCATATATTGGTCTCGTAATTATATAAAACAACACGCTATCAAAATATATAATTGAAACGTGTGTGATGTTATTACAGAGATGGTACATACAAATTGATGAAAAAATAATATTATCAATCATGTATATATTTCGCAGCCAAAACTGTATTCTCTCAAATTTCGAAATAAATACTTCTGATCCAATCTATTCGTCGCAATTATAATTATTGTTTTTGTGGTAAATGTTCAACCAGTGTTGTGTTCTTGTTTGCTTCAGTCCGTGTAAATGTCAACAATATCTGTCTAGGGAACTCTATTACATTCTCTATGTATTATATAAGCATGCGGCGTATTGATGGGTGTTGCCCTCGTTCTATAGGTTGTGTCCGTTCATTATTGTCCTGTTCTATATCATTGTTTCCTTTTGAATGTTATTATCTTATTTTGTATGTTTCAGTAATTAAGTTATTTTGTTTATTCCCAAACAGGTATTGCAAATAGCTATTTTGGGATTGTAGCACGTTTTTAGATAATTTTTAGTATCTCAGTACTCCTTCTTCCTTGAGTAAGTCTAGTTGTAGAGGTAAATTTATAGTCTTTAACAACTTTTTTATCCAATTCGCTTGTTAAGCCAAGATAATTTGCTACTTTTTGGAGTATAGTTAATGCCGAATGTCGAATGCCGAAGGTTTCGAGTTTAAATTTGGCTGTGGCATATAAATTATTTAATCTGTTTACAGTCATATTCGGATCTGATGACAATCCTGGGGCTCATCCATCTTCCTTAAAGTGGGTACCTGTGAATGGGGGATAACCAGGAAGTTAAAAGTGATCTCGGACAATCACCCTGCACAACTGTTGTCCTAGAAAAAATACATACCTATTACTACTATATGGCTTATTGGGTCTTAACTGTATTCAGCACTCATTTGTTCGCTTTTGCCCATTTTTCTAAAAATATAAATGATGCAAATACAAACTATAGCAGATTTACATAGTTTTAAGTAATGCGTTGTTTGTTACTAGTGTGAGAATATCGTAGAAATACTACAATATCTCTGTTCTTTAAAATCGTTGCATAAATAATCTCATTCAGTGACCTAAAATGCTTAATTTGGACTTTTTGATGGCGTAGCAATATTATACTCTCAATTACATAAAAAAAATGTTCAGTGATATAATAAATTATTGGCGTTTCCTAGCAACGTATCGAGGAACTACTTTTTGTTAATTGTTTTGTCGTGCTCAATCAGTTAAATTATAAATAAATTTATAAATTGGCAAATCACATAGCTGCTATCCATGACTTCTTTAGACCGTTACACAAAATAGCACTATTTTGAACTGGAAAAACTATAAACACTTATAATTCCTGTATCATTGGATTTTAGCAGCGATTAACTCGTATAGATTATTCGGTTTTGCAAATTGGTGTTATTATATTCCGATTATAAATGTTAAGGGAGCGGAATGGCTCAGTGGTAGAGCACTAAGTTACCATGCCGGAAATCCTGGTTCAAACCCCGCTACTTCATTTACATTTAGTCTGTTAGCAGCTGGAGATGGATCGTATAGGATCTAGGACCCTCCTGGAGCTCACCCAGCCTCTATAAAATATTACAAAAATAGAGTACCCCTGACCCGTTCACGGGTTTTAGTGGTACAGGTTTTTTTTTTTATTATAAATGTTAACAATTTCTTTAATGTTTCATAATAGAATAGTAACTAGGAATGAAAATTTAACTTTGATTTATATTAATTTTAATGATAAATTAATGAACACTAATATACAGAAGAGGAAATATATCATAAATAAACACAAATCAATCGTTAATATCCATAACAATTAATTAGTTTGTTCGAAACCTAACGGAAAAAATGTTGATAACCCTTTCGTAAAACTTAATAAAATGCGAAATTATTAATTGATGACGCAATGTTTTTGTTTGAATATGTTTACGTATAGTAGGGCTTGTTTAACAAGTTAGGAGATCAAATATTCAACTTTTAATGAATGAATTAATTAAAATTTATTTAAATATTTCAACGTGTATTGCATATGTATGAACTCGTTATAACTGATTTAAGAAGTTCTATGTTCTTCGTTCATTTTAATTTGATGTAATGGTGCGAAAATCAGTTCTGCTCTTTTTTGTTTTAATCAATAAATTAATATTTCATGTTTTTAAATGACTAATTATATATATTTTTTTCGTTATGGCTGCGTGGAATTTTAACTTTAAAATGTTGGGTCTTCCTCGATTCACTAGATTTCATTTCATTTAATTATTCCAATATTAATATCTCTATAATTTGAGTACTACCAGTGGGTAGTTTCTCTACTTGTCATTCTCATGTCATTATGTAACACGCATTCTACTTACTTGTTGTATAATTGTAATACAGTTGTAAATATCAATAAATAAATTAAAAAAAAAAAAAAATATCTCTATTTTTTTTTTAAATTAGCTTTGTTCATTTAACACAAAATTAATACACTTTTTTTGTTTGGATACTGTGATACAAGATCCTTATTTAAAACTATTAAATTTTTTTTTCTGTTAGCTTATTAAAGTGAAAAATTCCCTCCTCCCTTTCTCTCCCTTCCCACCCTCCCTCCCTAGTAATATCGCATTACGTTCTAAATAACACAAGCTCACTTTAAACTAATCTACCTACACCCCCACAACCACCCCCCCCCCCATAAGGCTAGGTGAAGAATCGCCAGCTCTTATCTTGCCCGGAAGCCTTCCTCCTCGATGGCTATTATGGGCACAGGTGAGGATGTCGATGGCGCGCCTCTTTGAATTTATGGTGGCTTGGATCAGATTGCCCAGGGCAGCGGAAATTAGATACCTAACTAGGAACCCAATCCTACATGAACTAAAGGGGTTAATGCATATGATTAAGATATTTTTTATATATTAATAACGCAGGCCTACAAAAAAAAATTGTTTGTAAACTTTTTTAACTTTAATAGTTAACCTTTATAGATTTGTATGTGCCTTAGTTTTTTTGTATCACCCATAGCTTTCCTACTATCCCTGGAAAGTTATTGCTCTCTCTCTTCCTGTACACATAAATGCTGGTTCCAACCGCCAACCGCAAGTTCTTTTCTTTTAGTCCAGAGCCAAGCAATTCAGCTTTTTCTTTCGTTAAGCCATGATTCCTAACCAAGTCGTTAAGATCGATTTGAGTAAACAGTTTAGGTAAAACATTGGAATTCTTCATCATCTTGTTCATCTAACTCCGATTTTACATCAGAAAATACTTCCGTTGGAATAGAATTTAAATCATCTGGTGGTTCAGGAACCGGTAAATCTACACCGTGCCCTATTGTTTGTATGGCGGACGGAAGGTTAGGGTAGGATATCATGAAGGATATTATGTTCAGTATGCATTAGATATTGTACTGTTTCTTGGACAACGGTTTTGGAGGGAGGTTATTGGTCCTAAATTACCCTTAACCGCCAGTTTCCCCCTTTCTTTTGAGTACCCACTTTATAGAAGCTAGGTTAGCCAACCTTTGGGTCCATCCCCGGCCGTTAATTGAGGCACTCCGCCCCCCCCCTCCATTTTAATTTTATGAAGAGTATAAGAAATTACAGAACACCTCAAATATTACATTTAAATATCATACAAATAATTAAATTAAAGGGAATCAGATGAATAATATTTTTCATATTTGTTAAATACTTCTTTAAAATTTATTTGTTCGTATCCTCTTATTTCTGTTATTCATTATAATTTGTATCTTGTCTTGAAAAAAGGAACATGATAATTGTACACTTAGTAGTGTACTATTAATAATATAATATGTAATAGTAGGTGTTCACTTGACGAGTTCACTAATGAGAGCGTCTCGTCTAAGACAGCACTTTAATTCAAATGTACACTAATTGACTTAATTACTTAAGGGTAGTATCTTATTATCAATTATTTCCTCCCACACACATCTCATGTATCTTACAATCATTTCCATAATTAATTTACATATATGAGAACCGATAAATTATATGTAATATTGCATATATCATTGTGTGGAACTCGGTGCTCAGTGTGTATAGCGCTGAGTTATGGTGCTGAATGTCCTGGGTTCAAAACCTTTTTTTTTTTCTCCCCCTACCTGCCATAGCTGGCATCCGTGCATGCTCTACAAACTCCGTAAATTCCTATCCCCTACATACTTTCTCATCCTTCAATCCTATCTCACAAATAGAAACATTAGAAGTAAACTATAATAATGTCTATTCACCTCTCTTTTCCCAATCAGCTGGTGTTCCTCAAGGTAGTATCCTTGGCCCAATTCTTTATACAGTTGACATCCCAACACATCCTTACCATTATCCACGTATGCTGATGATACATGTGTATTATCAGTCAACACCAATCCAGTTATTGCATCCCAAAGCCTCCAATCCCATATCACTGATCTTGTAGAATGGTGTCAAAACTGGAGAATTAAAATAAATTCTAAAAAATGGCATCAAATCACTTTTACCTTACGTCATAAACAAACGACTTCCTGTCCTTCAGTATCCTTTAATAATATCCCTCTGGTGCCTGTAGAACAGACCCGACTTAGGGTTGCATCTCGACTAACGATTAACCTGGAATCCTCATAAAAGACTGAAAAGACTAGAAACCGCTCGACGTTTCAGGCTACTTCAACACTTACTAGACAAACGCTCTAAGCTCCCAATTAACTACAAAAGACTCATCTACATGACCATCATACGAACTATTTGGACCTACGGAGTAGAGCTTTGGGGCTCCACTAAGCCATCGAATTCCTCTCATATCCAATCCCTACAATCCAAAATCCTTCGTAAAATCCTCAATGCTCCTTATTTTGTAAAGAATAAAGTCATCCATAACGACCTTAATGTCCCATTTGTTACTGATTTGGCACGAACTCGGTATCTATCATTTCATAACAAACTTCATTACTACTCAAACCGTCTAGTTTCAAACCTATCTTCCTCTTTAATTCCCGATAATCCTCCGAGGCGTCTCAAAAGAAGATGGCCACGTGACCTTCTTAGTTGAACTTGTGATTTGAGTTCAACCAGTGGGTAGTTTCTCTACTTGTCATTCTCATGTCATTATGTATCACTTAGCCTATTTACTTGTTGTATTATTGTAATATAGTCGCAAATATCAATAAATAAATTTAAAAAAAAGAATTTAAATGGAATACACCTACTTAAAAAAATAACACACTTCATCCTATTCCAGTATTCCGATTTATATTCCAGTATTCTAATTATACAGGGAATGAAGAAGTTATAGAAACTATAAATTATTTCTATCTATATAACAAACCTAAAGTAAAATAAAACGTATTTTATTTTTTATCTTTTATAGCGGTACGTCACAGGTATTGAAAAAAAATATGACCGTGGTTTTATAAACAATAGTATCAAAATTTATTTTTATATTTTTGCAGACAATTTTTAAATTTTAACTATTTAAAGAGTTTTATGATTGTACAATTATTTCCTATATAAATGCAAATTTTAAATTAAATAAAATATTGAAAAGATATTTATAAAATATAATACACATCAAAATAAAATTTTGAATTGATATTGTATATTAAAAATTCAATGGTGTTTCTAGGACCAATTTTTTATTCTGAATTTTATAAATTCCGTTTTTATTATAAATTAGGATTGCTTTCCCCAAAAAAGCGTTATCTTATTTTTATTTTTCTACAAGATACAGTGTTAAGTTTAATTATTTGTATCCTTTCTGCCAAAATATTTCTTAATCACAGTAAATCTGAAGGAAATGGAGACTAATATATAGATAACATTCTTTATAAAATATTTTTAGGGATTTAGGCATAGAATATTATTATTAAATAAACTGAAATAGAATCAGGAGGAAACTTTTGATTTATCACACGTCATAAAAAAAATATCAGAACACCAGCTGTATCAGAAAGAGATACATAATAAATGATACATAACGTAAGATCTCGGTCTATGAGCAGGGAATGTCAATATGTTGAAAATATCAACTCTGACAGACTATATCTCAGGTTTCGCCTAGTTCTACTAAAATTTTCAAATCCCAGCCGTCATAGAGGCACTGGATAGATAATACAGCTTTTCCATCGAGAATAAAGTTATATAATAAGTCGTAATGGTTTTCCTTTGCTTATTGCAATATACAATATTTTATTTTATTTTCAAGGTTTTTTAGATTGGTTATAAGTAATTCTTTAAACAATTTTCTGAAAGTCTAAAACTTACATATATTAAGATTTTTTGATTTACTGATGATTCGGAGAAATCGATCGTTCCGCCTTACTTGTCAATATTACATATAATTATTCTATACCATATACAGAAAAAAAAATTAACGTCGTAATAAGGTTTACCGAACCCGAAGGCTCAATGCCGATACCGCAAATTTCTGCTTATAAACTTCCTTCCACGGGCTACCATTTAAATCTTAATCCATTAGATTATTCTTAACGCTATCCTCCCACTTACGCTATTACCACTCGGCTCAACGCTTGTTAAATTTGAATGAATTTAAACGTTACAGAGCCTGTCTTAACCTTCTCGATGCTATAAATTCAATTGTATTAACCGAGTGCATGCTCCGGTATTCCGCGTTTCGTAGTCTCCTAAATTCTCCAATGGTCTCATTCTTTTTGGGGCCGAATATTCCACGCAATCATTTATTTTCGAGCACATTAAGACGTCACCCTACCGACTTCTTCCTAACCCCAAATCCTTTAGATCCTCCTACTTACGCCTTGGTCTACCCCTCGGATATATTAGTCTTCTCATTTCTGGTTATTGTATTAGGAATTCGTTCGTTTTTAAGCCCAACAAATTTACAATCCCATTTCAAACTTTGCAACGCTATCCTTTTAATTACATTAACCGGCTGCATGCTCTGCGATTTCGCGTTGTATAATCTTCAAAATTCTCTTGTGGGATCGTCCTTTTTCGGACCGAGTAATCTACGCTTAAATTTTTCGAATACCTTTACGGCTTATTGATGGTTTAAAATTAGTGACCACGTTTCAGACCCATATAGAACAGTTGGAAGGGTGATATTATTATAAATTTAATTTTTAGTTTGCAGACATAAGGCGCGAACGTCGAGACCTAATAACAAGAAGCATCCCCTGCCTTAAAATAAAAACAAAATAATTATTATTACTTCACACCTATACTAGATTTACCTAGTTTATAACTACTATATATATATATATATATATATATATATATATATATATATATATATTCCTAGTATACTTAATATAGTTACCATTGATACCGTTTCCCATCGAATTCATTAACCTGGCGTTTCTCAAGGCTCAATCAACAGCCCTTTCACGTACGCTACTGTTTAGGGCAGTTCATCCGGAGAACTGAGAACCTTTGTCTGTAACTCTCGTCAAATGAAAATCCCTCCCAAGCTTTAGAAACTAAATCCCTCGTCGCACAGGAATCAGAAGCCAGAAAATTAGAATTGGACTCCATAGACACCTATTACGTCGGATTCTATTTCACCTGCCTTTCGTGTGATCTTCATCACCTTGGTATGTTCTCCGTCGAAGCTGTGTTTTCTGACGCAAGGGGCTGACGGGAATACAATCTGTATTAGAGATTGAATGAACTTTTGTTTTAAAAATAGATCTCTTTGTATCACAAATGATAACGCATACTTGCTACAGATGCTACTGACGCAACCAGCTTACAATCGTATCAGGAGCCCCTAACAACCCACATTATAGAGGCTGGGTAAGCCCACAGTAGGTCTAAAAGATCGATCTATGGCTTTTAGTTCTACGTCAAGAAGTATATCTAGTGTATGTTTTTTTCATTTAATCCTTTAAATCAATTTTGATCCTTTATATTAACCGTAATAGATGTAAAAATAGATTTCTGAAGCATTACAATTTTATAAGGATTTACTTTTCCCCAATAATAATTTGTCTTTGAGACTTGACTTAGTGTAAAAATCCATGATATAATATAAAAATCTTAAACCCTAAAGGTCACATTCACACATCAACCTAGGGGTTAAGCATAAGAACCTACTATGCCCAAGATCGCGGGTTCGCAGCCCGGCTTGTGGCATTAGGATTTTTTAAAGGGAGTAAAACATCCTTAGTTATGCCGCCCGTCATAAAATGGGCGTCCCGTGCTTGTGCGGTGTCAGATCCTTATCTTAATTGTACCTGGATTGGAAATATGTAGGACTCCCACTTTAGTATCGTCCGATTAGAAATATCAACGTAAAGTGACGTTAAATGAATAAATCAACAAACTAGTATTTAATATTCTTCTTTATATTCCTCCTTAGTGCCTCTCAGCGTGGAGGTACCCCAATCCAGGACAGCCAAGCACCTCGATCTCCAGCCAGCGCTTTCATCTCATTCATATTCCTTCCCTTCCTTTCACCAATCTTTGAGATGTGGTCCATCCATAGCAGTCTAGGTCTTCCTCGAGAACGACGTCCGGTAGGCCTGGCTTCAAAACACTTCTTTGGGTCCCGGTCCTCATCCATTCTGCACAGATGACCAAACCATCCCAACTGTCTCCTCTCCACTGTTTCCCTCAGTGCTGGAACCCCCCCGGTCTCCCCTTATCTTCTTAGCTCTTGGTCCATTTTCCCACTTCTGCTGAGCACTACTCCTAGGTGGGTATATTCCTCCGCTGTCCCCAAGTTTTCTCCTCTACAGTGAATCAAGACCTCCTCTTCTTCACGCCCAATGCGCATCACCTTGCTTTTTCCAATATTTAATATCATGCCCTTCCTTTCCATCTCTTCCTCCCATTCCGTAACCACCTGTTGTAGAAGTTCCTTGGAATCGGCAATGAGGACAATATCATCTGCGAAAATCATTGCTTGCGCTAGGATTGTTCTCATATTCCACTTTCCCACGACCATCCGTGCTGTCCTCAGCTTGCAGATTTTCAATATCTCGTCCATAAAAGTGAAGAAAAGAAGAGGATTAAGGCTGTCCCCCTGTCTAACACTCCTCCTCACGACGAAAGCCTCTTACATTCTTCCATTAATTCGGACTACAGCAGAATACTATCAAGACTACAGGAGTCATGATACATGCATTTTATGGCATTTATTAATGCTGTGGGCACATTTTTAGCGGCTAGAGTTTTCCAGATTTCTTCTCTAGGGACTGAGTCGAATGCTGCCTTTATACCCAGGAACGCTAGGTACAAGCTCTTTCCTCTATCCCATGTCTTTTCAATAATCGTCTTCAGCGAGAAGATGTGGTCCTGATTTGTCGGTGTGGTCTAAAAGCTGCTTATTCCTCTTCCGATTTGTCTTCCACGATTGATCTGAGTTTTTTCCAGTATAGAAGATTAAACTATATACAGTAAAGGGGAGATACCTCTAGTTTCTATGGCCCATGTGACATCTTCCTTCCATATCTTATCATCATATTCTTCTGTTTCCTCTGTTTCCCGCCTGCCATCCACTGTTACTTCCGAAGCACCAGAAAACAATACAGAATAATGGCGTAACACTAATGTGGGAAGAAAGAGTTTCCAATGAGTAGGTCATGATCAATACAGAAGTTGGTGAGCGTTTGTCTATTTCCATTTTTTGTGTGTTCTCCTCCATGTAGGCCCATAACACCATGTGCATTTGTATGGTCTCTTCCGGTCCTTGCGTTGAAATCACCCATTAGGATAATTTCTCTGTTTCCATTTTGACCTCTAATGACCTCTCTCTCAAGGTCAGCATAAAACTGTTCTTTGTCTTGAGCATTTGCATCCTCCGTTGGGGCATATACTTGTATGAGAGCGATCTTTCCTATTGACAGATCCATCATATACGCAGTTATAATTCTTGAGGCCATGGGCTGCCAATCCTCTACTTTAGCGAATAGGTTTTCTTTCATGACAATGGCCACTCCTTCCTTGGCTCTGAACCCAGCGGTACTCCTGAGTAGATGAGCACATGGTCCTTGTTTAGGCGTACTTCCCTGTGACATTATTTCCTCACTTCATAAATTCCTAGGAGATTCACCCTGAAGGTCTCCCTCCATCTCTTCCACCAGCTCAACCTCTTTGCCAGTCAAAGTATTGACATTCCATGTTCCAAGTCTAATATCCTTTTCTGTGCGTCGTAACCGTCTAGACTGTCCTAATCCGAGTATTTAATATTTATTTGTAAATTCTTTATCTCAGTAAGACTTATTTTTTACAATTGCTTTTTATATATTTTGGCTTACTTTTAATTTGTCTCTGTGAACTTTCTACACTACTTACGTCATTTTCACATCATCTACAATTCCATACTTACATATATTTTTATGTATGAGTCTTCTTTTCTATTGTTTCATAGCCTCTTGTTTCATAATACTCATTTCCATATTTTGTATTATGCTCGTATCTTGTTATTTTTTTTATCATGTGAAGGCTTTCAATTTTAACCTTAACGTTGTCGCACATTAAATCAGTATAAATATCTTTGTGTTTCTTTCCTAAAGGCACCCCCGGCTATTTTCATCTTGAAAACACAATGAATATTTCCTTAGGTGGAATGTGTCTTGGCATAAAGTCTTAAGTTTCGGAACATTCCAATGGTTGAATATTTAAATGATTTCATTTCCTACACAATAATAATAAAAAGTTTATCCCCGAAGTTTCATTGCCGATATCACTGCGATTAAAATATTCTATCCTCTGATTATCACCCAAACCAAAACTTGTAAGATCACCCTTCATGCAATGCTCCTACCTACACTTCGGTCTACACCTCGGACATTTACTTGTTGGCTAATTAGAATTAACCCTAATATAATAATTATATTTTAAAAGATCAGCACCACTACTACACTTGAAGCATCTTCAGTACTCGGTATGTATATGTATATATATGTACTGTTTCTAGGACAACAGGTCAGCAGGGAGGTGATTTGTGTCCGAGAACTCGCTAAACTGCCAGGTTTTCCCTCGATTGAAGGTCCACTTTATAGAAGCTGAGTGAGCCCCAGAAGTGTCTCAAGATCAAATAGGGCAATCCATGGCTGTTAATAGATTATTAAAACTATATTAATATATAATTTTATTAATTCGTTTGTATAGGATGGGTACGATATACATTTCAGTTTTCCATTAGTTTAAAAAAAATATTTAATTCAATTTAGTTACAAATATAATATATGACGAGCTTTAAATAGCCAGAATACATTGATATATATCCTCCTTTTTATCTGTCCTTTTTTAACTCACGTTGTATTAATTAGCTTACAAGTAATAATTGTAATAAGGCTTAGCGAACCCGAAGCTTAGCGAACTGTTTATAAAATTACGTCCTCGGACCACAACCCAGACCCAAATCCACTAGATTATTCTTAACGCCTCCCACTTACGCCTCAGTCTATAGTATATATCTAAATCTAATATAATAGCTAATATAAAAAAAGCTAATATACCAACAGATCTTCGATTCTGCGACGTATAATCTCCTATATTCTCCCCTTTTTTTAACCAAATATTCTACGCAAGACCTTATTTGTTCCATACAAAAAGGGTTAAAAAAAAATAAATTGTTTATAATACTGGCTTTAATTTACACATTCGTGTATTTTTTCTACTAATTAATGGAACATGTATCGGAGTGCTGTGTTGTAATCCTTTGTGTGCGTAATTTATAATTTACCAGACACCGCTAGTCGACCTCTAATGAAAATGAGACTTACATTAATTAAATTGTCATGTTAATTGGCCTCCTAGTTAAATGTCGCACTGATTACTTCAATGTGTGCCTGCGTGTCTTCGATGTTCTCGTGGTACTGGAGTTTGATTTAGACGGGTTCGAACCTTCCGTCGGATGGAACTGCCGTTTAATTATTTCAGTAATAAACAATAATAAATAATTAATGGTGGTTTGGCCTAGATAGCGCTCATCAGCCAAGTTTTTCCCCCAATTGCTCCTATTAAAAAAATATGGCCGAAAATTAAGTATAATATATAAAAATGAACTATAAAAAATTACCACTGATATCCAAGTGAATGTTTATAAATATAATTCCTGCTACTATTATTTATTTATTATTTACTGAAAGACTTTTATTTATTTTTTTTAAATCTCTGACCTTACATTTTGGGTTAATATGAACCGCGGCCACGACGACCGGTGGTTTGCCAACTTTATAGAGAATGAGTGAGACACGGGAGGGTCTAGATCAGTGGATCCCTACCTTTTTGTACCACACCCCCCCCCTGCTCAAAAGATACCTTGAGCAACAAAAATAAAATGGAGTGTGGCTCTGTCAAGGGCACGGTCGTGTGTTGTACGTGAATACGTTTACGTAACGTGTAATCCTTTTTATATAAAATATTATTATTAATGTATTCAGGGGAAAAAAAAGGAAACAAATAATCGCTGCGTTACAATATAACTATTAATTATAGGTCTGTATGATTCGGTCATATGATGTTTTATTCTCACCATTCGATCGCTTTCCAACCGTATACGTTCTCTGTCTTTGGATTTGACTTTTCGACGCATGTAGGCCGACTTTATATAATTTTAATAATAGTTTTTTTATTATTTATCTTATTATGTTCACTGTCACTATTTTACACTAATGTTTTATATACAATCGACAGACCTTGGTGACAGCTGACGATTGAAACCTAAACGAACACCGTAGGTTCCCCGAGTCAAAAGTTATACTAATTGGAAATCTCTATTTGTAGCAAAATTACCAAGAAATGGCTGCGCTTTCCCCTCCACCGCGTGCAATGCCACAGTCCTCACTTATCGTAATGAATTATTTGATCCTTTGGCTATCCAGTGGTCTAATTTAATTTTGGATGTAGCTGCAACACTAAACTTTATCAATCGATTTTGTTATCATTAGCTTTTTTCAATTTAAGGTAAATAAGTACTTATAATTTTTTTTTTCCTTTTTTTAAACTGGATTTATTGTAAATTTCATATTCGAGAAAAAAAAAAATCTGCTTCCAGTCAATTATTTTATTGTTTTATAAAACAAAACGTTTCGACACTATGGTGTCATTTTCAATTATTTCTTTTTCTGCATTCCTTAACTTTAAATAAAATAACAATAATTACAATAATATAAAAAAAAATTTCATAAATGTCCAAAAAGATAACATACTATAAGTACAAATACCTGGAAAGTCAATACTTTTAAAAATAATTTTTAAGGAGATCTCTAGTCCTCCATAGTCAAAATTATATTGCATTACACAAAACCAAACCTTGATCTTTGAACCATCTGATCCTTTTTCTTATTTCTATTAGTCATTAGACTTTAGTATAAATATAACTAATTATGTTCTAAAACGTACATCAACAAAGTAAAATTTAATTTTTTTTTTTTTTATAAGTTTAATTTATTTATTTATTTTACTATATAATTTTTAAAAAATATTTTATCAAAACAATTAATTAATTTTGAAATATATGGAAAATTTTTTTTTTTAATTTTATTAAAGATCTACTAGTAGGTTATATGGTCAGGTTACTATAATTATTATCTGATTTGTTTTCAATGTATAAGTATTCTTATGATCTATTATTTTTTAATTTCAAAATTATGGATGAATATAATTTACTAATTTCTCCTGCCTCTTTTCTATCGTTTACAGCATTTTCTAATTTATCATTTATAAATAAAGCCTCTAAATTTTTTCTTTTAATAGTATTATCTTCTCTATGTAGAATTTTAGGCTTATCGAAGTCAAAAGTGTGTAATTCTTTTTTACAATGTGCTGACAATGCTGAACTTGTTTTAGCTTTAGGTTTAATGTTATTTTGATGGTGATATATTCTGTTTTTTAAGTGTGTACTTGTTTGTCCAATGTATATTCCATCACAATTATTACAAGTAAGTTGGTATATTAAATTTTTGTTTTCCATAATTGGTATCTTATCCTTTTGACTTGTTATAATGTTTTTGATTGGGTTTCTTGTTGTGTGTGCAATCCTCATTTCTGGTATGTCATAAATTTTAAAGGTTGGTTCGATTTTTTCTGATAAGCCTCTGATATAGGTTATACTATTATATTTAATTTTATTATGTTTTAATTCTATATCTTGTGCTTCTGTTACTATATTAATTTTATCATTGTCTATAAGTGGATCTATGTTATTAGTTTCTTTTATAAAAAAATTAGTTATTTTAGATTGGGAAGGTTTAATTTTTATTGCATAATTTTGGCTATGTATTTTTGAAATGTTAGTAGATTCTTTTGTATTTAATTTATTTTTTATATTTATAGGTAAGTGATTATCTTTTATATTTAAATTGATTTGTTTATGCCGTAAATCTTTTATTAGTTTGATTGGAAAAGCGTTGTTCAGAAGGATTTTGAATATTTTGTTTTTCGTTTATTTTAAAAATTCTACATCTGTTAATTTTATTGATCTATTAATTAGATTAAATATTAAATATAGATTAAATAATTAAAAGTGATAAAACTAAGAAATTAGCTATAATAACTAAATCAGACTACAAGAGAAAGATTTTAGACATTTTGAATGATAAAGACACTTACAAAAGTATAAGATACAACCCGATGAATGAACTGAACATTAAAATAAATAAATATTTAGAAAAGTTAGTTAGATATAGATATATAGATACAAATTTTTAAAATAAACTATCAAATAAATACTACAGTAACCCTAGAATTCACGGTTTAATCAAATTACATAAGGAAGGATATCCTTGCAGACCTATTGTAGATGGAACAAACAATCCAACAGATAACCTTTCAAAATTTTTAAATAAATCCTTAGATTATTTAAATAACAATAACGAATATGACATAAAAAATGCAATCGAATTAAAAAATAAATTAGACAATATGAAATTAGAGCAAGAACAGATAATAAGTTGTTTGGATGTGGTATCTATGTTTCCAAATATACCATTAAAATTAGCTTACAAACTTATAAATGATAATTGGGAAAACATCGAACCATATACTAGTATAAAATGTAAATCCATTTTTTTGGAAGGTATTAAACTATGTACAGAAAATGGATTTTTTACTTTCGAAAACCAATTTTTTAAACAAACAAAAGGATTACCAATGGGAGGCAGATTATCTGTAAATTTATCTGGTATAGTACTAAACTAAATTATTAAAGATAGCTTACAAAAATTAAACAACCCCCCTATGTTATTAGTAAAGTACATAGATGACCTTCTAATTATCACAAATAAAATAATTTAGAAAATTTTAGTAAAATCCTAAATAAACAAAATAAAAAAATATAAAATTTACACAAGAATCGGAAAATAATAACTCAATAATTTTTTTAGACCTTACTATCATAAGGAAACCAAAATAATAACCTTAAAACAAAATGGTATAAAAAGGATATCACTTCTAGTAAATTACTTAATTACTACTCTAATCACCCGAGACATCAAATCAAAAACATAGCATTAAATCTAATTAATAGATCAATAAAATTAACAGATGTAGAATTTTTAAAAGAAACGAAAAACAAAATATTCAAAATCCTTCTGAACAACGCTTTCCCAATCAAACTAATAAAAGATTTATGGCATAAACAAATCAATTTAAATATAAAAGATAATCACTTACCTATAAATATAAAAAATAAATTAAATACAAAAGAATCTACTAACATTTCAAAAATACATAGCCAAAATTATGCAATAAAAATTAAACCTTCTCAATCTAAAATAACTATTTTTTTTATAAAAGAAACTAATAACATAGATCCACTTATAGACAATGATAAAATTAATATAGTAACAGAAGCACAAGATATAGAATTAAAACATAATAAAATTAAATATAATAGTATAACCTATATCAGAGGCTTATCAGAAAAAATCGAACCAACCTTTAAAATTTATGACATACTAGAAATGAGGATAGCACACAAAACAAGAAACCCAATCAAAAACATTTTAAAAGTATTGACTTTCCAGGTATTTGTACTTATAGTATGTTATCTTTTTGGACATTTATGAAATTTTTTTTTATATTATTGTAATTATTTATTTAAATACCTAGATTTTCCTGAAAATAGTTGTAGAGATCCAGTAATTTCTAATTAAAAATTCTGGAAAAAAATATCCGTATTCATTGAAACAAACTATACATCCAGATCCTTGGGTATTGTCATCCCCAACGATCCGGATGTATAGTTTGTCAGAAAATAATCGAGTAAATTTTAACAGGCGGTTAATAGTACAGTTTCTACTATGTACTGTACCCAAGACCCTTCGTAGAACTGGAAATAGTGGTACATATGTTTATTGTACTTATTTAGAAATAAAGTTATATTTAATTTTAATGGTTCACGAATTCGTCATCATATTCACTACGAAGAATAATCCACAACGATGCTTGTGTTATTTCTATAATTTTCAAATTCTATTGATTTTGATTTCATTATTTCAATTTATATTTATATCTACGTGTCATTGTTATTGTTTGGTTAAACTTCACTTAATGCCGCTATGGCAATTCGGACGATGTTAAAATTTTACCAATCCAGGTATAATTAGGATATGGATCTTTAACGAGCTAACACCATTTTACGTCCCTTTCGAAGGACGGCATTACTAAGGTTTTTTAACCCTCTTTAAGCAATCCTAAGACCATCTTTCGTTTTGTTGATTTTTATTTAATTATTTTAATATCTGCTTATGTAAGTGTTTTAACCAGGAATGTTTTCCTTATATGTATGGATATATGATCAAATCAAATTGATCATAGAACCAAATAGGAAACGCAATTATATGGAAACGAGAAATAAGACGGGGCTCAAACGTTTTATTTCCGGCACCTCTCACTCCCGGAGAGTCCTATCGCACTCTACGAGCAATTCGCTAGCCTCTTCACCCGAAATGAAATTCCTCTCCCGAAATTCTGAAAGGCAGGGTGAGATAAACTGAGTAATGAGGGTATCAAAGAAGGCCTTATATCTCCCCCTTCAAATGTACAATATAGCTAAACGAAAATAGGGTTTGGGCCGACTCCGAAAAAAGGGACATCAGACCAAAGCAGGATACAAAGCAGCATATATACCCATCCAAAAACACAGATATATATTTATTTTATCATTTAATAGCACAAGATCGACTTCCTGGATATCTGTAGACCAGTGGTTCCCAATCAGGGGTGCGTGAGTCAAGTCAAGGGGGCATGAGATCAGTTGAATTTGAAAATTCTGATTTTGGTTCTATGATCAATTTGATTTGATCATATATCCATACATATAAGGAAAACATTCCTGGTTAAAACACTTACATAAGCAGATATTAAAATAATTAAATAAAAATCAACAAAACGAAAGATGGTCTTAGGATTGCTTAAAGAGGGTTAAAAAACCTTAGTAATGCCGTCCTTCGAAAGGGACGTAAAATGGTGTTAGCTCGTTAAAGATCCATATCCTAATTATACCTGGATTGGTAAAATTTTAACATCGTCCGAATTGCCATAGCGGCATTAAGTGAAGTTTAACCAAACAATAACAATGACACGTAGATATAAATATAAATTGAAATAATGAAATCAAAATCAATAGAATTTGAAAATTATAGAAATAACACAAGCATCGTTGTGGATTATTCTTCGTAGTGAATATGATGACGAATTCGTAAACCATTAAAATTAAATATAACTTTATTTCTAAATAAGTACAATAAACATATGTACCACTATTTCCAGTTCTACGAAGGGTCTTGGGTACAGTACATAGTAGAAACTGTACTATTAACCGCCTGTTAAAATTTACTCGATTATTTTCTGACAAACTATACATCCGAATCGTTTGGGATGACAATACCCAAGGATCTGGATGTATAGTTTGTTTCAATGAATACGGATATTTTTTTCCAGAATTTTTAATTAGAAATTACTGGATCTCTACAACTATTTTCAGGAAAATCTAGGTATTGTCTCACAGATCATGGTGGTAATGAAAAAACAAATGTTAAATTCGATATTTTCGTTAATTTAGTGAGGTTTTTTTTTGAGACAGAAAGCAAAGTGAACAAAATGGATATATATAAAAAAATAATACACCGCTTAATTTTATTGTACAAGGGCAACGATTTGTCACTTTTCCTACTTAACTCATTTATTTAATTACCCTCATTAAATACACTTAGAACATAATCCCCCTTAACCCGATTTGTCGGACAAACGTACCACATTAAAATAAACCGCTATTTCATTTGAGGGCGCCTAGAATAAGCTTAGTAATAATTATGCAGTTTATCATAAGTTAAAAGAATAACCTGTACCTACGACCCGTAAATGTTCTTCGGTTCAGTTCATGGTAGAGACTGTACTAAGCCAACGGTTGAGCAAGAAGCTGATTTTGCCACAATCACACGTATTCCCTTGTTCCTTAATTTATATGATACTCACTTTATAGTGGCCCGGAAGGGTCTTCAGATCCCACGGAGTCCATCTATTGCATTTAATTAAAACATAATTATCTTTTGATAAATATATTCAACTTATAACATATTTGTATACAACTTTTTCAATATCCGGTCTCTGATACCTGTGGGAAACTAATAAAAAAATATAAATATTAAAAGACCTGTACCACGACAAGCAATGAAGGGTCTTGATTTCAGTACATAATAGAGACTCTACTGTTTCTAAGCTACTGATTGTGAAGGGAGTTGATTTCGCCTTCATAACGTTCAGCCGGTTTTTCCTCTATTATGTTTACCCACTTGAGGGTGAGTGAGACTATGTAGTAAGTAATACAGTGGGATCTGTAACCTCCCAGAGGGTAGCTATGGCTGTAGTTCCATAAAATTAAACAATTTATCTGTTGTTAAATATAATCCCATTAAAACAAATATAATACATTTGTATGCAACTCTTTCACTGTCCAGACTCTGATTGCTGTGATAAATTAAAAATCTATAAAAATAAATTTTATAAAACTTTAAAAAAAAATCTGTATAACTTCAACTCTCAAGGGTCTTGGTTTCTGTAAACTAAGAGACTGTACTATTTCTAAGCTAACTGTTGTGCAGAGAGGTGATTATGATGCGTTCATACTCAACAGGTTTTTCCACAGTTGATGTAGCCCCACATTACAAAGGTTGGGTGAGCAGCAGGTTGAACTATACGTTCCCAGAGGGTTGTCTGGCTGTTAACAATAAATGTTTTTATCTACTGGATTCGATCACGGGATCTTAAGCTCAGTAAATCAGCGCACTACACACTGATATTTACTCTATTTCAAAACATCTTTTAGTTCTTATTTTCTGAGTGGACATCTACAGTAGTCTATTCTCGTTTATCTTAACTATATGGTCCCAGGTGAAGAAAGAAATAACAAGAATTCTATAATGAACTTGTTTAGTATTCATTTTATTTATTATTTTCGATCATTGATCAAAGCCTCTGATTTGTTTTTCTTTATAAAGATATTTCTTCATTTATAACACACTTATGCTTTCCAATATGCCTTCGTAGTTCGCAAACAGTATTCCCCTCTCTGTCTCTATTAATTACCCGGATGATTGTCTAGTGAGAAGGATGGTTTTCCTTCATCCCATAATGAACACTCACTGTAGATCCTTGAAGCACGTAATTGCTTCTCCATTCACATACAAGTAGGGTCGTATCAACTGTTCTTCATATCAAATAATAAGGAGCCATAAAAAAAGTAACGATTGATTTAACACAGAGATCTCAGGCAAAGTAAACATACATTTTTATTATATGAACATGGGATACCAACTTAGGTACTGTACATAATTATTGGGTCATTTCATGCGAAACGTACTTATTCAAATAAAAGGTTATTTATTAAAACAACTTTATGAAATCAAAATATTGTTATTAAAAATATATACCCTGATTTTCCCCAACGTGTTATCAAATTTTAAATCCCAGAACTGAAAAATTCAGGATTTTGTGATAAAGTAAATTCTGAAAATGCCTTTTTTGACTAAAGAATCACTTTCAAAATTTTTACCCTTAAGGAAATTGTCCAAATTTCTGAACGGTTCGAAATATGTTGGTGATAAGTCTAAAGTATAAAGTGGGTGTATGAGAACACAGTAATCTAGCTCGTTTAGTTGCACTGTCGTGTTAGAGTATAGGTCCCTTCCGATTAAACAATGCAGGTTTTTTATTGTGTATGTGAAGGTTTCACCTCTGGGTAAAAAGGAGAAATAAATTATTTATGAATTAATTTAATATAGCAATCTATTAAATGAAAGTAATTATTCCGCAGGTATCGCTTCGGTTAAGTCTAGTTTTAACTTTACATTCTTTTCCCTTTTAATATTTTCCAAAAATACAAGTTATTAAGCTTTAATATGGAAAAGAGAATGTTATAGTGGGTGATAAGTACATTTCGTTAATCATGTTATACTTCGAAATATTAGTTGAAACTTTTATTTCTTGATGAAATGATTACCTCAATCTACTAATTACCCATAATTACAATCTATTTTCCATACTAAGTGTTACCATAACTTTATTTTCAGAAAATTTTAAAAATCAAACGAATTAACTGTTAAAACTTGTGACTCAATTCGAAGCGGTAACCTGCGGAACATATACCATATATTCACTTCATCCATTAAATTAAAAAATTGTCTACCACAGCCGATTTCGAACCCAACACCAGGCTTATTTTACTTATCATAAATAAAAACAGAAGAATCCAAGATCTATTTTAGTAAAAATGGGTCTTTCATTAATTTATAAAATGAATGCTACCCTTATAACAGTTTCCAACCCTTACTTATTTTTATAAAATAATGGAAGGGGATCCAAGAGGAAAGATCATCCCCATTTTACTAGCGACATCAATAATAAATTTCTCTAATTACCGGAATCCATTTCTTGGAGTGATCATTTCCTAAGAGTGATCTTCTTAATAAATTTTATTTTCAGTCGTAATATTTTTGTCTTGAATTCAAGTGGAAAACATCTATATTTATTCCATTGCGTTTTTTTTTTTTTTTATTCGAATGTATTTTCAAGAAAATTAGACTCATCTATTTAACTAAAACATAACCATTATATCAATATAAAATATGACATAACATAATGGAAAAAAAAAATAAGAAAATAATTTATGCCTCAAAATATATATATTTTTTTTCAAAGTTATAATAACATAAAAACTATATTATAACTTCTTATGAATAGAAATGTAATCTTCAATATAACAAAATATAAAAAATCTTTATTGTTGACAGTGTGAAAACCAAACTAAATGAAATATGTATATAGTAAAATTAAATTGGATATACATATATAGAATAAACAAAATCTGTACCACTACAACCCGTGAAAGGGCCTGGAGTTTAGTACATAGTAGAGGCTGTACTGTTTCATGGACAACGGTTCTGCAAGTAAGTGTCCTAACCACGTTCAATCGACAGATTTCCCCCTTATTTTCGGTTCCCTATTTTTATAATATTTTATAGAGGCTGGGTGAGCCCCAGGAGGGTATTAGATCCCATATGATCCATCTCCCACTGCAAACAGACTAAATAAAAGTACTGCCTGCAGCGGAACTTGAACCAGGATTTCGGGCATGGCAACTCAGTGCTCTACCACTGAGCCACTCCGTTCCCCTTCACATATATAGAATAATTCTCTGAAATATTGGAAAATAAATTCAGGCGTTTGGGACCTACACAAAAAAAATCACCTAAATGAGGATTAACTTTAGAACATCTCATTTCAACAGTCCTAACAGGTCAATCCGAGGATGCAGCATAATTCCATGTTCAGAAACTCATTACATATTCAAGACTTTGTATTTTGTATTTTTTAAATTCTATTCTTGACAGAAAATGGGAGATATTTAATTATATTATTGACACATCTTGATTATTTATATAAGAATTAAGAAAGCAATTAAAATTTAAATGAAAACTTATTAATTTTTACTTTTAATAAGTCTATTTTGGTAAAAAATGTTTAAAACATTATTTTCACATTAATAAGTATAATTCACTAAAGCTATGTGTCTGAAAAAATATATAATCCACCATATTATAGCTAATATAGAGCATATTTATTTATATGTAAATGTAAAATGAGAAAAAAATGGCATAAAGTAATTATTATAATTACTGCTACAATGATAATGATAATGGATATCTTGTAATTATTTTGCATACTCTGAATAACGGGGCCTATGGGGTTGTATTTATTTAAATATTTTTGCGTGCATAAGGAACTTCTAATTATAAATTCAAGAGGGGCAGTTTGAAAGCGTGAAAAAAAAATTATGAGGTGCAGTATTCGATCCTCATTCCTGTGAGTTTTTTTGTGTATTTCCAGATACCTGAATTGATGAAACGTTGATTCCTTTGTTATTTTCCAATATTTTAAAGATTTATAAATTATTTCGGACTTTTCCAATTTCTTATTACATATTTATATATTAATTCTAATATATAAATATGTAATAAAACATATAGCATAATATAATCCTAATGGCAAATGAAGACTTAAAATATATTTTAAATTATAAAAATTGTTTATACTCTTTTACTTTTTTTTATTGTTATTAATGCGTGATAAAATCTTAATAGCTTCGTATTGTTTTGGCTAGTAATAAATAAATAAATTTATTGAAACCCATACGATCTTATTTATTTAATAAAGATGTTAGTGAAAATGAATTTTAATTTTATAGTGAAGATCCGATTTCCTTAATCGACAAGGAAATTATTATTGCTTCGGCATATCGTTTTATGTAATTGGAGCCTGGCTAAGTGAAGTTAGATATCGTAAACAAGACGGTATTTGTACAGTTCCTCCAGGATTCGAAGTTACTGTAATTATCTCCGGCGAAGTATTCCCGGATAGCATAACGTCGGATAGACCAAATTAGCTTAACTTCATGTCCAGTGTATATTAAAATATTAATAGTAAATGAAATTTTAAATAAAAATTATCGATTTTGACTACATTAAAATGAATTCTCACCTAATTTTTGCCTACATTCATTCATTTGTCGAGGTTTCTAAAGTACGAGTCTAAATTAATTTATAAAACTAATCTATTCGAGGAATCTTTAAAATTATGAAGCTGTTAGATTAGTAGGTATTAATATTTATTAAAAAAAATAAACGATTCTAAAAATTCAAAAATATATTTTTAGTCTTTCTCTACCATTAGCAACATAATATACTACATGTACTGTATATATTTATATGTATAAATGCTACATATACTCATGCATTTAACAAAAGTAATGGATTTATCTATTATCTTTAATAGTCTGATATCTTTTCAAGACTCATACTGTTTATTTACTTTTTATTATTTTTTGTTTAAATATATAAATTGTTTTCTGTCACTTTTTACACTTTTTGTAACCTTTAGCCTTCTGGACAGATAAATATTATGTTTCTTTTTCTGTTCATATTAGTTATTCTAAAGGGACTTAGTCCCAGAATAAAATCATTTTTTCTATTCTATTCTAATATTATTTAACTCGTGCTATTATGGTTATGTATATAAATATTCTTATAAGAACGAAAATACATATGCAATTATTTTTATTTTGGTATGATATAGTATTTATAATAATATATTATTTTTATTATTACATATTCTAATACTCAATATTTTATCAAGTATATTAATTTCTACATATTTCATTAATAAAAATAACTGCATTGATCATTTTTAACGCCTTGTAGTTATTCAGATACCACCCGCATTACACTGTCAACCGCTTTAGTATAAGCACTGATACTGATACTTTCCTCAATTGTTATTTAGTTTTTTTAAAGATTATTTTTGTATAAAACACGCTGAACGGTGATATATCGAGACAATTTATTAGTATTTATTTAAATATTTTTGCGTACATAAGGAACTTCTTTATTTAAATTTAAGAGGAGCAGTTTGAAAGCTTAAAAACAATTATAATTTTATTGTAAATGGAGTATTGAAAATTGATAAAGTAAAATTTAATGACGTGTTAGTAAAGTAATAACAAGCCTATTATGTTAGACATCAGTATGAAAATCTATTAATAATAATATATTTAAAAAATACTCATTGATAATTGTATGCTTGTTTATATTTTTTATCTTTCACATTCCACCATTTAATCCTATTATCCTACGTGTATTTTTCTTTCCCATTATTCACACGGATATTTTTTAATAATTGTTGTATGTTTAAGCCAAAACGTCACTCATTAAATTTAATATAATGCATGTATATATATATATATATATATATATATATATATATACATGCTTATATATATATATATATATATATATATATATATATATATATATATATATATATATATATATATATATATATATATGTATATATATATACATGTATTATATGTATGTATGATATATATATATATATATATATATATAAGTTCAAGGACACTGCTTGTTCATTAATGCCTCCTGTTTATTTAATGACATTATTTTATATTTTTTAAAACGATTAGCCAATGCCATATACTAATTGCAATTACGTTGATTACTCAGTACAACTTTGTATATGCATAAAAGTATGCATGGTTATAACTAAAAACGCTGCATTCATACATTAAAATTATTTATTTTTTTACACATTTGTTCTTTGAAGGATAGACTCTTCACTCATACGCTTTAAAATGCTTTAATCATTCTGCGTAACGAACCTAATATACTTCAAGAAAATTCACACTCTAACAATTTTAATTGGTAGCCGCCATAGCACTCATTTAATTCTAAGCCCCTTGTATTTGAAAATATGGAAAAATAGTGATTAAAAACAAGTATAGGGGATACGTCCATTATAAAAGGGTATAAATATGGATAGGCCCTTATACCAAAAGAACGGATTAACATTCAAATAAGGGACTGGGACTAATATATTAACTTATGGAAAGGGCGGAATTAATATTTATCTGCTCCTATATCTACTAAATATTCCAAAAAGGGCAAACTATTTTCTGTTGTCAATAGTGGGAGGTACTGTAGAGAATGAGCATGATGAAGTAGTTAAAATAATTATAAATTCAGTAACTGTAAAATTCCGGCCTCAAAAAGGCTTTGAGTGTATAAGTTTATGGGTTTAATACAAATAAATTAATTTTAGAGTAAAATGCAATGAATAAATACTATATGACTAAGAGGAAACAAGATTTCTCGACGTGTAGAGCCCTGAGTTTATGTGCTGAGGTTCCTCAGTTCGTATCAAGCAGATAACTTATCCAAACTGCTAAAATTTAGGGATGAAACCTGTTTTATTTGAAGACACTCTCCTTGAGCTCACCCAGCTTCTATAAATCGGGTTACCTTAATTAGGAGTAAAACATGGCGGTTGAGCATGATATTGACAAAATAACCTCCCTGCACAACCGTTATAATTAATAGAGTTCCTAGTTTTTATCTATTTAAACCGTACCAAAATAAATTCTCCAAAAACTTCTCAACACTGATTTTAATATGATAAACTAACTGAAGGTAGAAAAAAATTAATAACAGTAAACAGATAAGAATGTTGCAGATCTCCAGGCCCCACATCTAAAAGTCTCATTAAAATCGTATATTATTTCTAAGTCTCACAAAAATCAAAATGGCTGGAAATATATCTTTTTAAAAACAAAAAACTGTACCATGAATGGCCTGAATTTATTTTCTTTGAGGATGCTTTGAATAAGCTCTAGACTAAATTTTGCTGTTTATCAGCTAAAATAAACTTAAATGAAGATAAAAGAATAATCACCACCACTCCAACCCATTAAGGGGCAAATAGTAGATAATGTACTGTTTATAGAACAACGGTTGTGCAGAGAGGTGATTTAATACTGTAGAGTGACTACTTACGTACTTAAGTTATTGGTCTTAATAACCAACAAATTCCTAAAAAGTTGATATGCACTGAAAATTTTCTCGGATTTCACGTACATAAGTAATGGAGTTCAGTTTTCAGTTTAATTTTTAATTAAGCTTATTAAGTTTGCCGATGGATCTTATGAAATATTTTCCTTAACTTAATGTATAAGTAGTCTGATAACTTAGAGGAATGTTTATCTAGAAGCTTTTTAAAAGCTCTGCAGAACCCTCGTCAGGACTTAGAGAACTGTAAGCGTACTTCAACAACACGCACTTACATAAAGAAATCAATTTAACGTTATCAGTATTCGTTATTGATAACGTTATACTGAAGCGATAACTTATCTCTTATAATTCTACTTTCTTCTGCACTACTCTTTCGAGTTTCCTCATACCCTACATCTTTTTGTGTATGTAATATAGTAGGGAGCTGGGTGGATCAGTGGTAGAGCGCTGAGTTGCTCTGCCAATGGTCCTGGGTTTCTAGCCCGGCTTTGTCAGATTATTTATTTAATCTTATAACAGCTGGAGATGGGTCCTTTGGTATCTAGAGACTCCCCTGGGGCTCTCCTAGCCTCTATATAATGGATACCGAAAATAGGGTTAAAAACCTTGGGGTTGGACGTGATCTCGGACAAATCATCTATTTGTTCAGTAGTTGTCTTAGAAACTGTACAGTCTCTACCAAGTACTGATCCCATAACTCTTCATGGGTCGTAGTAGTACAGGTTTTTTTTTTTAATACTGCAGAGTGTCGATTATCCGAATAATATCGTCGGTTGTGGTTCGAATAATCGAAATCAACATTAAAGGAAAATTCAATCACCACTGTAGTAATTTAAAAAAATAATTTTCTAACTATGTACTGCGCAAGTAAAAATAACTTAAATAAAAATATTCATCAAGCAATATTCAGCAAGTTTGTGATAAAAAGAAAGTTTTAATATTAGTTTATTGGGTCGTATCGGATGAAATGTCAGTTTCGTTTTTTCATTTATTTACAGTTTTCTTTTCATTAGGGATTGGGTTATTTGTATACAAACAATTATGATACATACACCGTTTGAAAGATTCGTCCAGGCTCGGATCAGAATAAGTCTGGGGTATCTCCTGCCAGTCGTAAAAGGCGACAAAAAGGGGCACAGTGGGGGGCCAGCACCCCCTCCTGTCTAAACTTAAGCTCAAAAACCTCAAAGAAGCCTCGTATGCGGACTGATAAATGGTAAACGACCCGGAACGGACAGGAAATTAATATTAGGAACATGGAATGTACGTAGCCTCCTGCAAACAGGAAAGAGCCAGACTCTATAACGATGTCTAAGCAAATATTGGATCGACGTAGTAGCTCTCCAGGAAATCAGGTGGAAGAAACAACCTAATATAATGGAGCTAACAGAATATATCATTATCAACAGTGGGCATGAAGAAAATGTATTCGGAACTGGCTTCATGATAAGAAGGAACATAAAACACGCTATTCTGGGATTTAAGACTATAAATGAAAGAATATCCACACTAAGATTGAAGGTGAAATTCTTTAATATATCTGCAGTAAGCGTGCATGCGCCCACGGAGGGAAAGACAGATGAGGAGAAAGAAGCTTTCTAAGACCAGTTAGGAATAGCTGTTGATGAACTACCCAAATACGATGTTAAAATAATGCTGGGAGATTTCAATGGTAAAATTGGGAGAGAAGAAACATTGGGAAGAGGAGCAGGAAATTTTAGTCCCCACAAGTACAGTAACGATAATGGGCACAGAACAGTAGACTTCGACACTAGCAAGATACTGAAAATCTCAAGTACATTCTTCCAAAATAAAGGTATCCACTTGGAAACATGGGTCTCGCCAGATGGAAAAACAAAAAAACAGATTGATCATGTAATGATTGATGACAGGCACCAAAGCGATATAGAAGATGTGAGGAGTTACGGATTGCTCAACAGAACATTTTCTGGTACGCGTAAGATACAATCAGAGACAAGCCATCAAACCAAGAGGGAAAACAGAGAAAGCAATGAATAGATACAAGGTCGAAGACCTGAAAAATTCTGAGAAAGGACGGCTATATATAAAAAAAGTGGAAGAAGAGCTACGAAACAATGCACTAAAGACAGAGGAAGAAGATGCACAAAAGAAATGGGTTAGAATAAGTCAAGCTGTAAGAGATGCCGCGGGAGAGACGATAGGCTTGGAAAAGAGAGAGAAAAAGAACGGCTGGTTAGACCGCGAATGTGAAGTAGCAGAGCAAGAGAAGTCTAAAGCTCATGAAAGGATGCTTCAACGGTGTACAAGACAGGCAAGCGAAGAATACAAAAGAAAAAGAGAAACTGTGATGCAGCTCTGCAAACATTAAAAGAGAAAAAAGGAAAAGGAAGATATGGAGACAATGATGCAGGATTTCGAGAACAAAAACAGCAAATATTTCTATGGCAGAACGAAAAAGATAAGAAAACGATTTCAACCCCGGGCCTTTTGTAAAGTCAGGGAAGGGCTACTCTTGAGGGGAAAAAACGAAGTGATCGACAGGTGGAGAGACTATTTCAAAGTGGTGCTAAACCCAGAGGGAAACTTTGAAGAGACAGTCTGTGAGCTCAGAACAGCAGAAGAGGATGCAGAGCTGGAACCACCAGATCCTGAGGAACTGGGAGAAATCATTATGTCCCTAGCAAACAACAAAGCGCCAGGAACAGATGGGATCCCAGGAAAAGCAATTAAAAATGGAGCACTCCATAGAGAAATATATGAATTGGTGCTACTGACATGGACGACATTTTCTTCCTTATTTTGGGTAAACACTTTATAGAGGCTGGGTGGGCCCCAGAAGGGCCCTAGGTCCCTTGGTATCCATTTCCAGCTGTGAACAGATTAAATAAAAGTCGTGCCACCAGCGAGGACCAGTATGGCAACTTAGCGCTCTACCACTGAGCCACTCCACTCCCTATAAATAATGAATAGGGAAAATAAATAATAAATAAAAACATATAAATACAATAATAAATATAAATAATAATATTAATTGTTAAATTAAGCATCTATTTTCTCTTTACTGTCTCGCGATATGATGAAAATCCTAGAATTTCCTGAAAAATAATCTTGATATCCCTTAATCAAAAAGTTAAGTTAGATATCTGGAAAAAAAGTTTCCTTATTCTTTGGAACAAACAATTCTTCTGGATTGTTGGACGTTTTCTTTTTTCTACAAAAGTTAGTTAATTGTAACTTAAATTTTTCCAGGTTATATGTCATTTTGATGAGTTTGGGTATTTATATATTTATAGGATATTATTGATTCTACGTATCAAAATACTTGTACGATTATAACATCTCAGTTATTCTTGAGTCATCTATTGCAATGTTTTACGTAAAATTTCAGCGGGATGTCGTAGAGGGAAAATTTTGGGACTTTGAGTCGATGGGGATTATTTACAACCCAGTAAACCCACATCGACTGGGAAATAATTCAAAAAGTTGTGAATATTATAATCACAAAATTTTTTTAATATTATTCCATTGTAAAAATGCTCACATAAATGAGCAACTCTTATTTAACAAAATAAATGAATTTAAAAAAATTTACTATCACTTTCTCCTGTATATTTGTATGGTAAGGTAATATATTTTTATTCTTAGAATTTTTTAATCCTAATTTTAATATGATATATTAAAGGCCAAAGAGATATAAATAAACACGGGAGAATAATTATTCATCATTAATAATTTAAATTTGAGTACTACCAGTGGGTATGTAACACGCATTCTATTTACTTGTTGTATAATTGTAATACAGTTGTAAATATCAATAAATAAATTTTTAAAAAAATAATTTAAATATAGCTCAAATAAATACTAACTTATCACATAAAGCATTCATTACATGGAAAATTATGTATGATAATAATAATGAAACAAATCAGGAAAAATATTTAATTATTAACAAAATAATCAGAGGTAGGAAAAGGTTCTAGTCCAAATATAGCTTTTAGCTTGCCCCACATTGAATTATTTATCATTTGTAATAACTGTTTATTTACATTTTTTAAAAGAATATTATTTTTAATATATAATACAATAGATGTTTTATGTTTGATATATTTGTGTTATGTTTGATGATACGAAAATTAGTATATTACTAAAAATGGTTACTTAAAAATAATAAATAACGGAGACTGAGATTAACAAATGTAATTTCTTGTTAATATTAATAATAATAATCATACAACACCGAATAATGTTTATCTTGTTCATGAGTATGAAATGTAGACTATTGAAACATCGAGTAGAAAAACACTATATATAAAAAATATCGACAAACGAATAAACATCTTTAATTTATTTTTCATTTCTAGTAATTGATTATTAGTTCAAATTTAATTACTCGTTCACTAATAACCAATAGATGACGAACTATTTCACTACTTCATTACTAAACTACCCAATACGAACTACTAATTATGGGTTCAAATTTAATTTAGTATTAAATTTCTAGTTTACTATTTATTCACTTGCTCACTACTAAAATACTCATAACGAAGTAGTTTACTACTGAACTACTACTTAATAATTAACAATTAATTTCTAATTATAAATCAGTTCAAATTTAACTACCAGTTTAACGCTTAGCTACTCACTACAAACTAGTTCACTACTTCACAGCTAAAGTATCCACTACAAACTGCTAAACTCATATTTAATTTCTAATTGATTTGAGTATTACCGCTGAGTAGTTTCTCCACTTGTCTTTATCCATGCCATTATATATCGCTACCGCCATTTACTTGTTGTATTGTTATTATGCAGTTGTAAATTTCAATGATTAAAAAAAAATCTAATCACTAGTTCACTAGACAACTACTAAACTGCTCACTACGAACTACTAGTTACTAATTCACATTTAATTTCTAATTATTAGTTACGAGTTCAAATTTAATTACAAGTTCCATAGTTAACTAGTCACTAAAAACTAGTTCAGTACTTCACAATTAAAGTACTCGCTATTATTTGTGTATGACTCATCCATCCACTACCATGCACTTCAGCCTAAAAAGACCCATTATGCTCGAGTCCTAAAAAAAAATCCCTAACTTAGGTCTAGACTTCTGAGAAATTTTAGATAGTCTTTAAATCTCAGTTCTTGAAGTTCCTTGTGTCCTCCAGGGCCAAGGTCAATTGTCCTCTTTCGACATAGTGCTTTACATTCAAAAAGAACGTGCCAGGGTGTTTCGTCCTCTTCTGTGCGCCATCTGCACCGAGGTTCTTGTTCAATGCCCAAGCGATGCATATGTTTCATGAGTTTTAAGTGCCCATTGATGGCTCCAACCACTTTTTTGATGTCGGTTCTCGACATATGAGCGGCTTCTTTCTGAATTTTCTCAGAAAGTTTGTAAAAAAAAAAAGTACTCACTAAGAACTAATAGTTACTGAGTCACATATGATTTCCGATTATTATTTACTAGTTCTGATCTAGTTACTAGTTCATAACTATTCACTCCGAACTACTATACTCGAATATAAGTATTTCTAATTATAATTCAATAATTTATAATTACTCGTTCACTAGTCTACTAATACACTGCTCACTACGAACTACTAGTTACTAATTCACATTTAATTTCTAATTATTAGTTACGAGTTCAAATTTAATTACAAGTTCAATACTTAACTAATCACTAAAAACTAGTTCACAACTGAACTATCCGCTACGAACTACTACTAAAGAAGTTTCTTTTTCTGTTCATGTTTGTTAGTCTAAAGGGATTTAGTTCCAGAATAAAGTTACTTTTCTATTCTATTTTAAACTATCCACTACGAACTTACTAACTCGCATTTAATTTTTAATTATGAGTTAGTAGGTACTAGTTAAAATATAATTACTAGTTCACTACATAACTACTCACTATGAACTAATTCTGGTTTACTACTTCTATATATAAAGTACTCATAACGAAAGTTACTGATTAACATTTAATCAATAATGTTTGTGACTGGTTCTCCACCGATCAGCTCACTCCGAACTACAAACTAGTTCACAACTATACAATACACCACGAACTACTAGTTACTAGTTCACTAATTCAGTACTAAAGTGCACACTCAGAAATAACTAGTTACTGGTTCACATTTAATTTCCAATTACTAGTTACTAGTTCACTGGTCGAAATATAATAACCTTATATTGTGAACAGATCTTATGGTTCAAAATTGTTAGTGTTTTTCTGGCAATCATGACTGAGTTTTGTATCCACATATATTTAACCTGGCATTTGTAAGTTTAAATTGCGTTCACTGAGAACTGCACACTTAGACGGAGTCTATTCATTATTACTATTTATACACTATTTACTGTTACTATGAAGGTTTGTTGAATCCATTTAGTTAAGTAAAGAAGCCCTCCCCCCCCGTCATTGGTTGACAGTGGCGTACAGTTACCAGCTTAAGGGCAAAGGCAGTTAAGTGCATTTAGCGTCCATTTCCTTCCCAACCGGGGGTAGATAATTGCCCTAGCCCTACCCTGCCCTACCCTGTCCTAGCCTGCCCTATTTACCTCCACCCCAACTTCCCCCACTCCCTTCAATCCCCCCCACACCTAACGCCCTCAACATGTTTAATTACTAATTATTTTTTTTATTTTTCAGGTAAATGGTGACTTGATTGAGATTGGAGGGACTGACACGGTGAGAAATCCAAATTATTTTTCATGAATTGGTGACATGTTATCCATTATTTTAGGGACTTCAGTATTTTTTTTTCTAGTTCTTCAATTGGAAAACAAATTAAGAAGCTGTCTCTTATTGATATGTCGGTTTGAGTCGTACATGTGAGATGTGCCCCATATATTTGTTTATTTTATTTTTTGTTGTACACGTTAAACAGGCAAGATGTGGATAAAAAACTAAAGTGGCTGTATTCAGGTCTAACTTTCTCTGCTTTTGGACATACGCTTCGGAGTATTGCATTTTATTAAATACATTTATTTTATACCTCTTCACGACTAAAAATAAAATTAAAAGAATAGATTTTTTTCTCAATATTAGTTTTTTTTTCTCGATTTTTTAAATTATATTATCCGAATGATGTCTGAATTGGGGACATATTAGCTGGATAGTTACTTTCCATTATTTTAGGGACTTAGGTAATTTTTTTTTGGGGGGGGGGGAATCCTTCAATTCCAAAAAATTTAAGGTAGTGTATCTTTTTAATGTGTCAGTTTGAGCAATGTATATTGATATATGGGATGTGCTGCATTTGATCTCCATTTTTTGTTTTGTTTTTTGTTATTTTTTTTAAATGTCCTAATTATGCTTGAATTGGCGAACCGTTGACTGTTTCGTTATTTTCCAGTATCAGAATTAAGGCTTTTTTTTTCTATTTAGTTTTCCGATTACATTTTATTATTTATATTTATTTTAGGGGCTCCCCTAAGCCATCGAATTCCTCGCGTATCCAATCCTTACAGTCCAAAATCCTTCGTAAAATCCTCAATGCTCCTTATTTTGTTAAGAATAAACTCATCCATAACGACCTTAATGTCCGTTGCTGATTTGGCCCGAACCCGGTATCTATCCTTTCATAACAAACTTCATTACCACTCAAACCCTCTAGTTTCAAACCTTGCTTCCTCTTCAATTCCCAATAATCCTCCGAGGCGTCTGAAAAGAAGATGGTCACGTGACCTCCTTACTTGAACTTTGATTTGAGTACTACCAGTGGGTAGTTTCTCTACTTGTCATTATCATGTCATTATATATCACTTAGCCTATTTACTTGTTGTATTATTGTAATACAGCTGTAGATATCAATAAATAAATTTAAAAAAAAAAACATTTATTTTATACCTCTTCGAGACCAAAAATAAAATAAACAGATATTTTTTTAATTGTATATTGTACACATTTTAAAGATAAATTATTGCATGCTAGCTTATGCATTTATTTTATTTATCAATATATTTATTCTCTATAATTTGTTAATATCCTGTCATGATTCGTACTTTTAGTCATTTCATTTTTATTTTATTTATTTTCTTGGCACTTTTTAAATATTTCATGATTTTTATCATTATGTAGCCTTCTTACTATTCCATATATTATATTATTTTATTATATTATATTGTTATATTATTTGTTTTTTTGTTGGCTCTGTTTAAATACTTCATGATTTGTATCATTATGTAGCCTTCTGGCCAGATATATATTATGTTTCTTTTTCTATTCATGTTTTTTATCCTATAGGGGCTTAGTCCCAGCTTCATTGGTGACTAGTCATAAAGAAGTCATGCTTGAATTGGTGAAAATTTGACGGATTTGTTATTTTCCATTATTTAATATTGTAATCCATTATAATGCTGTCTTTGGTTGATGAATCTAGTTGTTGATGTGAGATGTGCTGTTTTCATTTGTGGATTTTTGTTGGTGTGATACCTGTCTGAAGATGATCTGTATTTTAATGGAATAAGGCTTCCTGTTTTGTAGTTTTCCGACTGTATTCTAATAACGAAATCTATGTATTTTATTTAATTTTTTTTATGTAAAACTTAGGATGTACACGAATAGAAAACTCGACATTTTGTTTTTTACAAACAAACCTATTTTATCTCACTTATTTTATATTTCACAAAGTTGGATCGTACTAAATACCGGTTGATGATGATTGGGGCAGGGCAATTGAATTTGTGTAGTTGATTCAGCCATCAACATGAAATCAATGTTTGTGGTCAATACACCCCCCTCCCACCCCTGCTCCAGTGGCAAGAGATAGGTGTTTGCCTATAATCCTTTGTTTCTCCAATTATTCAACATTCAACATTGAACAGGGCTACTAGTTGACTTGCAATATCCAATGTTTGCCAGCAGATTGGCCAGCTAACAGATTGACCAAGGCTCTAGCCAATGAGCCCTTATTATGCCATAATGTGGGTAGTCTGGCATCCATTTACAGTTTACATTTTTATAATAATTTATATGATTTTTCAATTTTGATGACTTACTACTATACCCATTTCTATATTGGAAATTTTATAATTATATATTTTTTTCATCACTTGTTAAATTATTTGAGAGTATTAAGGTATTCACCTCCCTGCACAACCGTTATCCAAAAAACAGTACATTCTCTACCATATATAGAACCCCAGAACCTTTCAAGGGTTGAAGTTGTACAGGTTATTAAGGTATTTGAATTGTTATAATAAATTTAATTTTTCCAATTACAAATTTTGATGACTTATAATTATTTTTTAAATATTTTTTTCATCACAAGTTGAATTGTGCGAGTAATAAATTGGAACTGTGCAAGATTTAGGTATTATAATTATTAACATAGATTAAAGTCATTATGATTTTTATAATGTTTTTTTTTCATTGCTTATCTCGATTACTTGATTATTATTATACTCAAAAATTAGTTAAATATTTTTTTTCATCACGTGTTGAATTGTTGGAGTAATAATATGTGAGTAGGATTTAAGTATTAAGAATATTAAAAAAAAATATTTTTTTTTTCACCACGTGTTGTATTATGTTAGCAATAAATAGGAATTGAGTAAGATTTAGGTATTAAAATTATTTATATAGATTAAAGTATTTTAACCATTTTAATTTATATTTTGAATTTTTTTTCATTCGCCTATTTTGATGACTTGATTATTATTATATTGAAATTTAGTTAAATATTTATTTTCATCACATATTGCATTGGTTGATCAATAATAAATGAGTAGGATTTAAGTATTCAAATTATTAAAATTGTCATAACTTTTTTTTTTCTTTTTCATTCGCTCATTTTTCTGAGTTCATCATTATTATTCTGAAAATTTAATCATATTTTTTTATTAGAAGTTGAATCATGAGAATAATAATGTGAGAGTTGAGTTTAAGTACTCAAATTATTCAAAACATTAATAATCAATTTAATTTTTGTTCATTCATTCATTTTGATGACTTCATTATTATTATATCGAATCTTATAATATGATTATAATTATTATTATTTTCATCACTATTTTATTTGTGCAAGTAATAATATGTGAGCAGATAATGATGTTAACCATTAAAATGAATTATATAAATGTAATTTTATTTGAAAAGAAAAGATGCGTCCAGGACCGGGACTCGAACCCGGGTCCACATGTTTCCGTCGTGGTACTCTTCCAACTGAGCCATCCTGGTTCGACTCTCGGTCGGACAAATCCTTTCTCCTCACTGGTCCCATATCCCCGTGTTCTCGCAATTTGCGATGTATACAGAGAAGAAAAAGGATTTGTCTAAACGAGAGTCGAACCAGGTTCAGTTGGAAGAGTACCATGACGGAAACATGGGGACCCGGGTTCGAGTCCCGGTCCTGGACATATCTTTTCTTTTCAAATAAAAATGTTTAAAAATTATAACAACTAACAATAAAATAAAATAAATAAATTTTATAAATTTAAGTATTACAAAATTTATAATACATTTTTTTTCGTCAGCTCATTTTTATGACATAGTCAATATTATACTAAAAATTTTTTTCCACCACATGGTGAATATGTGAGTAGGATTCAAGTATTAAAATTATTAAAATATACATAAATATTAAAATGTTTCTAGTATTTTTTTCATTAGCTCATTTTGATGACTTGACCATTATTATATTAAAAACTGTATAATATATTTTTTTGCACATTTGAAAACTTCTTATATATATATATATATATATATATATATATATATATATATATATATATATATATATATATGTGTGTGTGTGTGTTTGTGTGTGTGTGAGTAAATTTGAAAATGTCGAGAAGTTTTAAGTTATTACCATCAATGATAACTAAAAACTACCGGGATTGTCCTGATTGATTTATAATGATAAATTATTATATAAAAAAAAAAGTGGAGAAATATATTTATGATAAAATACCTGAAATGTGATGAATATTCATGTAGTATGAAACAATAACTCGGGAAGACACTCCTACTGCAAAAAACAGGCCCAAAATAGAAATATAGCTGATTTTATTCAACTGAAGAATTGGAGAATGCAATATTATTCATTATGATTATATTAAGGAAACAGAAAAGCTCAGTATGTCGAGCGCTGTTCCTGTGCTGAACATCTAGGGTTCGAATCTGGAATAGATAATTATTTAACCTATTAATAGTCATGGTTAGAAGTTGTGTGATCTGAAAACAGTCTCACACAGCCTCTATAAAGTGGTTACTTTTAATTGGGGGAAAAACCTGGTGGTTGTGCGTTATCTTGGAAGAATCACCTCCAAGCTTAACTGTTTTCTTAGAAACAGTTAGTTCTTACCATGTACAGAGCCCAATGCCCTTCATGGGTTGCAGTGGTACAGGTTTTTTTTTCTGATTATATATGAGAGTCCGGCCTCTTCCAACGCCAATCGCTATGCTATTCTTTATTGTTATATCCACTCGTAAAATAATAAGTTATATGGAAAGGATAAAATAAAATGTCAATCTTGTATCTCTTAATTTCCATTTTCGCGCTAAGCTATGCAGAGAAATACTTAACTGAATGTCCCGGAAAATGTGAGTTACAGCTGCCTATCTTCTGGAAAGCATTAAGTCCGGAGACCACATGTGTCACATCCCTCGAGATCTGTCATGTCGGTGTGAGATGTGACACATTCACCTCACCCTCTTGCCATCGAAACCTTTTTTTTTTATTTATTTTTTTTTTGGACCAGGGCCAAAAATACTTCATGCGTGTTAGGCAGTAGGGGTCGCCTTGAGTTTGAAAAATGTTGAGGATTCAAAAAAATATACTTTTATTACCATCTCCACTGACATCCGAGTCTGAAAAAATGTACAAATTTTCAATACAATAAATTGAGTAGTAAATGTAGTCATTTTTGATTCGTTTTACCACAAGTAAAAACTCTTTGATTCTATTTACATAAGAAGTAAACAGTTTAGTATTTCTACGAGGTTTTCCATTAGCTCTGAACTTTAATTCAGCCTTGAGTTCATTACGAGATAGAGACTATTTCTTAGCTAAAAAAGAACTAAACGAGAAAATGAATGATATGCTGAAAAACACTCTACCTTATTAGCAAGAAAAAATAATAAGCAGTAGAAAAATTATCTTTTAATATATTCTTATATATTTTACTAGAGATCCTTTGCACGGGTAGTATAGCGGATTATACTAACGTACATGTCTGTCGTAGGATCGCATAAGTTTGATGAGAGGAATTTTTGGATAAGCTTAAATGTTATATAATGCCTACACTGTATTAAGTATCTTAATGTATTTTATCATGTAGATATTATAAACATAAAAACAAAATAAAATATTTCTTTACAGAAATTTATTTTCACAAATGTTAATTTATTGCGATACTCATTTAAATTATATGGTGTAAAATATTATAATAAAGTGATGAAATGCTTAAGGTAACTAAAGTATTTAAATTGATAAGGATTAATACTGTACCTGTCTAAATATCAATCCAAATACCGCATCCATAAAACCAGAAAGGCGGTTATAATTTATCCATTATTTCCGACAATTATCGTTATATTCCAACCCATTTTCACAAAACCTCGACAAATTATATACCTAAACCTTCCTGGTGCATCACTCTAACTATTGGTGAAAATCGCATGAAAAAACGTGCAGTAGTTATTGAGTTTACCGCCAACAAACGCGGCCGAGGACTTTGTTTTATTATATGTACAGATTTACCTAAATGTTGGTTGATAGTTTTACTAATAAAAGGATATTTATTACTTTTAAAAAAATGAATATATACGACCCATAAAGGGTCTTTGGTCAAGTACATGGTAGAGACTGTTCTGTTACTTGGACAACGAATGTGCAGGGAGACGATAGGTCGATCACTCACGCTCAAACATCATGATTTCCAACAATTTATAGAGGCTGGTTGTGCTTCAGAAGGTTCTGCGGATCCGACAGGATCCATCCATGGCTGTGAACAAATTAAATAAATTATCTGTCACAGCTGGATTCGAACGCGGGATCTTCTACAAAGAAAATCACCGCTCTACAAACTGAGATATCCTGCTTCCTATCTACTTGTTATAAATTTTATTTTTTTCCACCAATTTAAATTGATAAATGATTATATGAATATTTGAAGTATTAAAAATAATATATAATATAATATAAGACGCCCGGAGCTTCTCAATTTAACATCAAATATTTTTTTATATATATTGAGATATTTATCTTCTGAAATTTTTTATTCAGCTTAATTTAGATTAATTCAGGAATTGTTAGTAATTTTAGAATTATTTTTTTAGATTAATTTATTGATATTTACAACTGTAATGATATTACAAGTAAATAGAATTATTAATATTTATATAATTATTTAAGTTTCTTTCATAATAAACTTACCTAGTTGAGATGGCATGATTTATTTTTTGTAACATATTCTGAATCAGGCAAATACGTTTTCGGGCAAAAGAGTTAAAGTATATTTTTTTTTAATCGTGTAAAACGTCTAAAGTTTAATGAAATTAAACTTCAGTATTTATGTATTTAAAATAAATACTGTTATATATCTGTGATATAAACATTACACTTGAATCAACCCCCACACTACTCCAGATTAATTATATTATTTATCTGCTGTCCGTTAATAATAATAATTAATCAAATATATCCGAACAGGAAAAGCCTATAATTTCCCATGAAGTTATGAAATATTTCAACAATGCACAACATATTTTCCCGTTAAGTATTCTTTGAATTGTTTATTGAACAGTCCAATTGTGTTAAAATATCTGTCTTTACTATTCTTATAATGTCGAATATATTATAGGAACTTAGTTAGTTTTTATTTACTTATATCTATTTTTGTTTAATTTCATGAATTAAATAAAAATAATTAAATATAATATTTTATTTCACTTTCAGTTTTTTTTTGTTTTTTTTTTGTCGTTGATAGTTTAACACTAGAACTAAGAACCGGTCAAAATGATCGGTTGCATCATTTATTTATACCATTTTCTCTTTAAGTCTTATTTAATATTTTACGATAATGTCATGATTTTTATTGAATTTGTGCATACAATAATATTATAAATTATTTCGTTCTTATGCTTCTTATTTTGAGAGAAATCTGTGTGTTATACCTAAATATGCGAACCGGTCATGAAAATATCATGAATACATGATGCGTATTCCCGGAATTTGTATACATCTATAATTCCGGGAAATTCCCGGAATTCAAAAAGTCTACGTTTTCAATTTATTACGCGTAAATTTGTGTATATGTAATATATAAAATTTCAATCTAGTATTCTTGCTTGCCGTGTATAGTTGCAAGTTGCAACACGCAATACTCTTTATGCTATGTTGATACTACTCTTTATGGTATGTAATTACAATATTTGAATGGAATATATGATATTTTCTTTAAAATTATCTTATGAATTTATATATTTATTTCTTGAATTCTACTATTTTGTTTAATTAAACAAACACACCGGTCATTTTAACCGATTGGTAGAAATAGGAATAATAAGAATAAATAATAATAATAAATTCTTTATTTATTCTGGAACAAGTCCCTTTAGAATGACAATACAGGTTTCTATACAGCGCATTATTATGTCTTAGAGTATATTAATACAGGGTATTATTATGTCTTATTAAATGAGAAAGAATTAATGTGAAAAAAAATGGTGCTAATTACCTCCAGTGATAACATTTAAGAAAGAAAAAAGAAAAAGAAAACAAAGTACAAGAAATAAAAAATAACAGAGCTAAGATTACAATAATTATATAGAGAAAAACAATAGTATATAATTATATATGTATGCAAATTACAATGTCAACTAGAAACTAAGAAAGCAGAAAATGAAAAAAATATGAACAATATCAACTAATATAACTTGTTTATAAAAATATCTAACTGGTATGATGATATAAATATACTTATATATATATATATATATATATATATATATAAAAATACATCATTCATTTATCAGTTGGATATGGTTAGTATATGGTAGATATGGATAGATAGATATAGTTAGTATATCAGTTAGATAAGGTTAGTATATGGTAAATCTTCGTAGTTCTAGTGTTAATAAGGCATTATATTTTAAATTAAAAAAACGATTAAGTGTCTTAGGTTCTGATAATAATATTATTAATAAAAATAAAGCTTAGCGAACCCGAAGGCTCGATGCTGATACCACCACTGTTAGTTAACAAACTTCCATCCACGGCCTAAAAATGAGGAATCTGTGTACTAATATTTTTATATTTTATCAATTAGTATATTGTCTAATATGTTCTGAACCCAAGACCCTCCATGGTTTATAGTTGTACAGGTTTAATATTTTTTTATTGTTATAATAATGTAATATCCGACGGTAAAGATTTAGAAAAAAAATACAAAGAAATAGGGGTTTGTAGACAATCTTGATGTGGACTAATGGAATTTTAGGACTCATGTTTACATTGCATTTTTATCTTTTCCTAAGAATTGATAGCACTGATTTGATTTACGTCAGTGACTTATTACGTTTACAAATACTAGTCCTGATAAACTTTTGAGACTGCCAGAATGTCAAGAGTTCCGAAGAATTATCTCTTTAAAAATACAGATATAGAACTTACAACGTAAGTGGGGTCGGTGATAGCCCAACATGTAGATGGGAGGATAAATTCGGTGACTCATGAGGCTGTTATCTCGGTTCTAGGTGACCAAGCGATCTTCTGATAAGGGCTACGCTGACGTGTTAGATAACACACGGCTTATTATCGACGGTCCTGGCGATCGGGGTGAGAGTTTATTGGTACATATACGCAGTGTTCGAAGTGTAAAAAAAAATATAATAAATCAATAAATAATACAGCACTAATATTCTTCTTCTTAAAATCCGCATTTCTATAAATAATTAAAAAAAACTGTACCGCCACAACCCATGAAGGGTCTTCTAGTTCGTGATAGAGACTGTACTGTTCCTAGGACAACGGTTGTGCAGGGAGGTGATTTGTCCGTGGTCAAGCTCAATCACCAAGTTTTCCCCCGATTAAGAGTATCCACTATATAGAGGCTGGGTGAGCCCCAGGAGGGTCACCAGATCCTACAAAATCCATCTTCGGCTGTTAGCAGATTAAAAGAAATTGAGCTTTGGCCGAATTTGAAACTAGAACCTTCGGCAAAGTAACTCCGTGCTCTCCCATTGAGCTACCCCACTCCCTAATAGAAAATATAAGTTAATCGTATCGTTCTGGTATAAAGCCTTTTCATTCCATAACGATATCTTGATAAAAAAATAACTATATAATACGAAAAACATTTTTTTTTAAAGCACTTAAATAATTTTCTAAACAATTTTCCAAACCAGCGATTTTTTTTAAATTCTACAACCGAAAATTCTTAGTATCTACTGATCCGTTATTAATATTCCCTAAAGAGCTAGTCCTATTACATATGAAAATTAAGTAAAATAAACTTTCTGAAGGAATCTTAAATCGAAACTATGCAGGATATTCAAAGGGGTTAAAATATTACGGTATATTAACCGATTTTTTCTTCTTTTCTTTTGAGTTATACCTTGAAGAACTGGAGGTAATCGGTGGAGGAAATCTTTTGACTTTGACAAGTTGGGGTACTTAACAGTTTGTATTCCTGTGATGAATAACTGCTAACAGACAAGACTCGTTTCACAGCTCACCATCAACGTTTTATTAAGTGTAGTGCTAAAAAGCAACCATCAGAACGAGGTCAGTTGTTGACCTGTGGAAATTATTTTTAAAAAAAACTGTTCCCAACTGTTTATGAGTGTGAAACGTGACAGTTAACCTTGAAGGATGAGCAAGTTTTTGAAAATAAAGTATTGCGTAGGATATTCGATGATTACTGGAGAATTTAGGGGACTACACATAAGTGTTGAGCCGTCTGATAAAACTCAGAGGCGTAGGTGGGAGGATTTCCTTAAGTGATTTTACAAATTTGGGTTTTGATTAGTAGGTAGATGTGATCTGACGAATACAGTGGGTGTGAGAGGACTTCGTAACCTAGCTTGTTTAGTGTCTTCACCTTCCTTCTTGAAAATGAGTTCTGGCTTTGTCCTGTGACAATATGTCCTTTCCGATTAATCAATGAAGTTTTTTATAAGTAATTGTTGCATTAAGTAGGTAGAAAGGAGAAATGAATTATTCCTGCCCAAGAACACCACACAGAAACCAATAATTTTTTAGAATCAAATTTAGTTTTGACATTTAACCTTCTCCTAACGTAGTGGTTCTTGCAGCTCGGGCTGCCGAGTGTCCAAGTTAAAAGTGATAAAAAGTTATACGAAAATTACGTGCCACCATCAAATATGACGATGGAATTCTAAACATTGTTCTTTCAATTTACTGATATTGATATGTAACAATAAATATATGGTAACATGAAGCTAGTAAATGACAGAAGTCCACACATTCCACTTTGGATTTTATGGATAATAAAAACGGGACATTTCATATGAAAAGACGTAATCATTTTATAGAAAACGCTCTTCAAACTCATTCTCTAGCAATCGCAATTTCGACCCCTCCTTGTCTTTTTCACAACGCCAGTTCGGATAAACGACGCTCTACAGTATAATAGGAAACGCAGTGGTTCAGTAGTAGAGCGTTGAGTTGCCGTGACTAAGGTCCTGTGTTCTAATCTCGCTACTTGGCAAACTTTTATATAATCTGTTACCAGTCGGAGATGGATCCAATGGGATCTAGGACCCTAATCGGGTTCCCTCAGCCTCTTAGAAGCGGGTACTCAAAATAATCTGGTGGTTAAGCTTGATCCAAAACAAATCACCTCCCTGCACACATATTGTCCAAGAAACAGTACAGTCTCTACCATATAATGAACCCAAGGCCCTTATAGTCCTTACAGTTTCATTATATTGGGTATTTCTTACGGAGTAATTGTAGTTTCAGTTAATGAAATTTCATGATTCCTTTTTTTTTTTCTTGTTGGAACCCGGAAATTGTGATCCATGTTTGCATGGCTATCTGTTCATATCGAGAAGGCAGCTGGGAGGGGGGGGAGTGTTTGATTTTGCCGAAATCCGTGATTAGCTTCTGCTCAAATTGACTCTCAAAGCCTGTCAAACAAAATAATGCCGTATATTTGTTCCGTTGGAGGAATTATGACGAATGCTTTGGAAGGCTGCTTTCCCCATAGTAATATTTTTTTTCATTATTGATACTGTCTCCTGTTTGGGACTATTGTTTATTCCATGAAAATAGCTTACCCGCCCCCTAGTGGTGTGTGTAGAGCCCAGAGCTGCTTTGCCTATGGTCCCGAGTTGAAATCAGGCTATGGCAGATAAATTATTTAATTTTTTTAACAGGCACGGATATACCCTGTGGGATCTAGAGACCTTTCACAGGCTCACTCAGTCCTGAAATTGGGTTAAAGAAAGCCTGTGTTCCTATAAAGTTTTTCAATTCATTCTATTAATTCAGATTCAATATACCTATTCACATACAAAAAAAAAAAAAAAAATATATATATATATATATATATATATATATATATATATATATATATATATATATATATATATGAAATCTGTTCCTCTACAACCTCTACCATGTACTGAACCCAAGCCCCTTCATGGGTAAGTTATAACTGATAATAAGTTATTATTAAGTATTTATTTATAAAATAAATGAACTGCATTGTCTTTGCCATAACCAATTGTAATTCTCATATAGAATCAAGCAAATAAAATATACTGTTTAGTTCAAAAAATATTTAAATAACTGTACTTTAAGCTTAATTAGTTCTTTAAGTTTATTTTATATATATATATATATATAAAAATAAAAAAATAAAATAAAGTGTCTTATTAAAAAATATTAGAATAATATAAACTTTCTTGTGTATTGGATAACAGTATTATTTTTGTCCGTAGGGTTATTTACTTTAATTATAATGTGGTTTTAATTACTTTCCTCTTTATGTTTTCCGAAATATTTATAAACTATAAATAAAGTCTATTTTTTTTTTTTTAAGGAAAGTTGGAAGGAAAATGATTTTTACAAATCATGATTATATTTACTTGATCTAGTAAATTGATTTTCTTTCGAAAAGATATGTGGATTTTTATTGGGTAGACCTCATATGATTGATCGAATAAGTTGTTCGTTGTGGCTGTTTTTTGTTTGTTTGTTTGTTTTATGTTTTAGTATCCTTTTTCTTTTAATTTTAAAATCTCACTCTACATTAATAAGTTTATCGAATTGGACTGCACTCAGTAGGTTTCAATAAATAATTCGAAAGGAGTTGTTAAAAGCATATTAATGATGGCTTTATGGAAAGGTCTCTACTGTGCACACACTCTGCTTGGAATTTGTTTCAAATTATCCCTCAAATATAAACATTTGCCTTGATAATCCTGTTAATGAAATGTAAATTCCCTCGCACCCCCACACAACATATCAGGCTCAGCCATGTTTAACATTGAGCTCTATATTTTGCCTTACTAAGCTCATAGTCCGCTTATCGAACCTAAAATTTCTTAAATTAAATTCGTTTCAAACAAATTTTTATGATTTGATAAAATTTTAAGGGAGAAGAGTGGCTCAGTGGTAGAGCGCTGAGTTGCCGTGCCGAAGGTCTCGAGTTCAAATCCGGCTATGGAATATTTTATTTAATCTGTTAACAGCATCCTGGTATCTGAGTTCCTCCTGAGGCTCACTTAGCCTCTATGAAGTGGGTACCCTAAATAGGGGAAAAAGGCTGGTGGTTGAAGGTAGGTAAAATTACCTCCCTTCACAACCATTGTCCAAGGAACAATAGTCTCTACTGAACCTAACAACGCATCAAGCGATTACTTTTTATTAAATCTTTTGTTGTGCTCGATCAGTTAAATTATAAATATTTTTAAAAATTGGCAAATCTCAAAGCCACTTTTGACTAATAAGCCGTTACACAAAATGTAGTACTGTTTTTAAAATTTTAATAGAAAAAAAATTGCTTAGAGATTAAGATATGTATCTTTTTAAATAAAAAAGTAAAATTCAAGAAGAAGAATTCGTTTCAAAAGTCAACTCAGGCATTAAGGGTTATCATCCCTTGGTTTGAGATGGTTTTTGATTGAATTTGGTTCAGAAAGAGGGATGAACGGGGTCAACTGCGATATAATTTTTAGCATAGCATTCTATGGTCAGGGGCCTTAAGATTTTGTAAAGGGAGTAAAAAAATCGTTGGCTTTACCGTCCATCAGCAGGAACATAAAATAGGGGTCTCAAGTCTATAGGTACTCAATAAATATCCGTACTATAATTATGCCTGGATAGGCGAATTTAGATCTACCACTGTTACATCATCTGATTGACCATAGCGGCATAAAGTAGAGTTAAATAAATAAACACATAACAGAGTAAAAGTTATTTTTGTTTATTCTGTTAGATTCGTTATCAATTAGATTAAATATTATTTTTACTTAAGAAATTAATCGTAGACAAATTTAATTTACATAAACCGACCATTCATTACCATATTTTTTTTAAATAGCTGTTACTTTCTTATTCAGGTTATCTAATAATATTTATAATATTAATATTTTTTCTGATATCCTTAACTACAAGGGCGGTTCCAGGATTTTTTTCTGGGGGAGCACAACGGGCAGACTGGAAAAAAAATCAACAATAACTTACAAATAAACTTGTAGTATCTATAGAAATATTTCAAAGGCTAATTAAAATATCAAAGCAATAGTTTCACTTACACTCATGTTCTTTCTGTTATTTTAACAACTATGGTCATGTGATTTGCCTATAATTATGTACTATAATGGATTCTCCATAGTACACAAAAAACTGTCTGGGGGGGCACGTGCCCCCGAGCCTCCCCCCCTGTTCATGTTATTGAACATATTATGTTCATAAGACATCCATCCACCTATTAAGTAAAAGTAAAGGTTTTAACTGTCATTGAGTATTTATAATATATTATATAAGATAATATCGCATTTTTAAATATTTTTAATTGACGAAAAACTGTTTTAATAATGGCGCGTTTAATGTTCGTACCGAAGTATTATTATTACTTTTATTTAAATGTATTAAGAATTATTATTCGTTCAATTAATTACATATTATTATAATTCGTTAAATTAATAAATAAAAAACAAAAGGAAGGAATGTGGGGGTTTCTGATATAGATGATACCTTCATTACTGGTGCCTTCTTTAAAAATCCATCAAACGGATTAATACAAACAAAAATAATTGAAACAAAGTTGTTACATTTGATTCTGTTATTTATATTTTAATTAATATTAGTTTAATTAATCACATATTATTGTAATTAGTGAAATTAATAAATAACAAGCAAAAGAATAGAACAATGTGGGAATTTCCAATGTAGGTGATGCATAACCGGTGCACTTTCCTCCTCTGAGATCGATTAAAACAAAAAAATGTATAAATAATAGAACTAAAAGTTGTTACTCTTTATTTTAAAATATCATCATCAACATCACACGGCACTATGGTCAATTACATTGACTCCTCGACAATTTTCCTCCTCTTTGACCAATCTTCCGCTGCTCTTCTCCATGTTCTTAGCCCAAAGAGCCCAAGGTCTGCTTCCATTTCGTCCAGTCATCGCATTTTAGGCCTGCATCTTCCTCTTTCTCCGATCAGCTCCGGGAGTCTTTTTAACCATGCTGTGTACGTGCTTAACCATCTTACACTTGCTTTTTTAATACAAGAAACTATATCATGTTCTCCATATAGATCCTCAAGTTCTTGAATTTTTTTTTAACGCGGAAACTATTTCCTTCTTTCTCTTTCTGTTCCAAGTGTTCCATAATTTCTCTTGCTGCTTGAATAGACTCCACGCCTCCCCACCACACATGACCACTAGGCGAAGTATCTTCATATATACCCCAATTTTAAGGCTTTAATTTTATAATAATTTTAAAATTTAATTATTTTTATTTTACTCGAACACTCTTCATCTTAACTGCTCAAGTATAAGTTATATTCGGGTGTGTCTATAGCGTAGAAACCAGCGTCAGAATCGAGGTAGATACGGCGTACACTGGTATAAAATGGCGACAAAAACTCCCATTTGTTTTACTCTGATTCTAGTGTTGAGTTACAGGTTTAGAAAATAATCATGCTCATCCATCTTTAACGTTACCGTCATTTCGAAAGCTGTCCAATCCGACGGGATGAAATGTTTGTAGTGCATAGCGCGGGCCGTTCCGCGAACTCAAAAGGCTTTCCAATATCAGCCTAATTGAAAACTACATTATTGCTCAGGGTGGTTTGAGCTGTGTTGTGCCCTGATCCGTGTCAATCGGATTTGAAAATTCGGGAAATTTAATATTAAACGGGCAGCTACTATACTATACTGCATGTTATGTTTTGCGAGTGTTCTTACCCTTGTAAAAATTTTCATTAAAGTCGTCTATGTTTTTTCTCCTAATAAGGACTACTTGTTCAATGCAGGCGAAAATGCTCTGATCCATGCATACTATAAGCAGTACTTTAAGCAACAATTGAAGTGTAAATGGACTAAAAGTTTCATTTCCTTGGTTATCTTTGTCGGGCTACACACACAATAAAAAAAATTATAAAATAAATTTCGGGGCACAAGTTTCGTATTTTGTACTCCCTCCCATCCCTTGCGAAGCGGATTTGTCCAAGTACCTGGACCCAATCAGTATTCAATTGTTGCTAGATGAGGAGGAACGGATGCCGTACACAGTTATAACTATAATCGTTAATCATCATCGTCCACAATCACATGTCAGTGGTGACATCCAGGACGGAAGTGGTGCGGTGAAGTTGCCGAAGATGGTGCGTGTAGAACTAAAAAATCGCAAACTAAAAAGTAGAAAATAATTGACTGGATAATTCTAATGATGATATGAAATGGTCCTGGGGTGCAGTCAATGATTACCCAAAATGAAAATGACCTATTTCATTATGCTGCTTTACGTTTCGGCCTAGCATGTAGACCATCTTAAGGCCAGCGGAGTGCCAAGGGCTAGAGTCAAACTTCTAAAAAACTGTTGTCAAGTTAAAACTGCTGTTTTCAATTTGAACAGTTGTCAGTTGAAGTTGGACTCTTAATCTGCCCTGAAGATGGCTTACATCTTAGGCCGAAACGTTGGCACAATAATCATATTGTCATATAATTTATTATAATATAATAAAATAAGTCATTCTTATTTTGTGTAATATTAGACTGCACCCTCATGGCTATTTTATACCATTATTAAAAAATCACTAGGTTTTAGATGATAAAAAGATTTAAGTTAAAATATTAGATTTTCAGCACCAGATGACCAACATCAAACAAAAGGTGAACTACATACTGAATTTTTTGGGAATATTGTCAACATTTTCGGCTGGGGCGAGGCAAATGACGGAGATTAGAACGAGTTATGACCATGAATGCCACTTCACAGTCCCTTAGCAAAGAGGACTTGGCTCAATGGAAAAGCATCCCATTACTTCATAGAATATAAAGCTATGTTAGATTTAAATATTAAATTGATAAGCATTAATTGTTATAACCGTATGTGGAGAACGAAGGATAGAATTAGGGAGAATGAAGGCATAAAACAAATAATAACAAGAGAAAAGAACATACCAGAGGGATATAGAGTTCAACTGTAACTGACAAAAATTAATCGAACTTTTTTAATTTAAAAACCGTTATATAAATTTACCAACCCACCAACTATTAATAATACATGATAATTTATTTTAAAAATATAACTAGAATTTTTTCAAGCCATATGTATAATTAAATATTGTTAGGAGCAATCATAAAAACAAATAAAATAAGAAATAAATGAATCATATATTATTAAATTAATAATAAACTATTAAATATAATTTTGTATTTAGTGACAAAATAATGCAATCATGTATGAGTAAATTAAATTATTTATTCTTATTAAATTATGAATTGATTTTCGATTATTTTTTATATTATATATTATAGGCAGAAATTTATTATATTAAAACTCTTTAAAAACTTATTTTAATAAAAATGTTTTGTTTTAATAGTATCATAGTATGTAACAAGAAATAATTGCATAATTATATATTAAGAATATAATTATATAAATTATTCAATTTTATAATCAATATTAATTCTATAATTATATATGGTAATTAATATTAATATTTTTTATATTCAAAAATTTAAATATTTTGAAATATGTTTATTAGTTATATTTCGATTATTATCTCACAAAACGCAAAACTATATTTAAAGATTTAGAAGACAAATTGACTTTCGAATAATTATATAATAAATGAATTAATTTTTATTCGATATTATGGACTGTATTTAAAGTCACAATTTTATAAAATACTAAATATATTTACATATTAGTATTAAAGTACTACAATGTTAAATAAATTAAATGTAAATTAAAATAATTAAATAAATAAATATGTTATCTTCCAAATCAATCAATCGCATAATAGGTAATAAAAATTTTGGTCAGCACGAACGCTGATATGGTCGGCGAATATTTGCTTCGATGCATCATTCGCCAACCGTATCAGCGTTCGTACCGCCTGGAAGAACTAGGCACCAACTGGTGTTGATGTTAATTCTTCCAGGTGAGATGGTCAGTGAGGTTCCTCGTAATGTTGTGTAGCTTACAGCTACGATCTCTCTTAGGAGATCCTCGTATTTGAGTTCTTAGGTTCTCTCTCAGAGAGACCAGCCGGGCCCATTCTCGTAGTATTTTTTTTTTTTTTTTTTTTTTTATTGCTTGCGGCACCGGGATTCGAACTCGCGCAGTTCGCTTCGTGAGTCATGCGCTTTACCTCTAGACCATCCCAACCTCACGCGCAGTTAATTATAAAAATCTAGGAACATATATATCATTTTATATCCATAGCGTCTTTATTGAACCAATTTTTCTATTTATATTCTAATTTATACTGATTAATTACTTTTTTATTATTAAAAAATAAAATACCTATTAAAAATATAATTAGTAGGGATAATAACATTTATTTAATTGTGAATTTTTGAAAAAAAAATCTTTCTATGATAAAAAAAATTGTATTTTACTTTATTTTATCAACTATACTATTTTTTTCTTTTTTTTATAGTAAAATAAATAAAAAAACTTTACAAGTGTATTGTTTTTAGAGCTTAAGGATGAAATTAAAAACTGAAGTGCTAATTACCCATTTTTGTGTGAAATTTTTTTAAAATATATTACTAATTAATTAAATAATGAACGTGATAACTACCAGCTTAAAGTAAGTCAGAAGCTCAAAATATATTGTATAAATATCCGAAATGGTCAGAATTTATAAAAATGTTACATCTCTTTACAATAACTTGATTTTATATTGCTAGAAATAACTTTTCGCATTAAAATCAGGTGCAAACTATTCTTCCTGTTTCATTTTAAATGTTTTCTTCACTGACTGAAGATGTAATTGATTAATTTAAAGGTTGTTGATGTAATGAAATATTTGAAATTCAACTGTGTTTACATAATTTGTAATTTAAAAAGAAACAAATGGAAACATCGGATTATTTTTTCCAGATTTTACAAAAAAAAATTAATTTCCTTAAACATAGTTTTCATTTCTAGGATTAAAATGTATGGCTTAATGTGTATGCTTATACATAGTATTCATTAAAACTGTCTTTTTTTATTATTATTACTTTGTAGATGATGAGTATACTCTTTTTCTTCTATGTTCATTTTTTTCCTTTCATGTTAAATTTTTTTTCTGGCATTTATAATTTATTCAACAATTCATTATTGTTAGTATTCATTTAATATATTTAACCTAATAAATTATTCAGTTGAATTATAATCAGAATTAAATTATAAAATATTGAATCATTATTTCATTCAATTTTTAGACGTTATGTCTAAGCACACCATAATTGGGCAGGAATACTGATTTATCTATTTCTAACATGAGGCGAATCATTATTAATCATAGCTTCTTGTTATATAACAATATTTTATACAATATAGCATTTTTCAAACAATATTTTCTTCAAACTGGTATGGAAATAAATGTATCTTGAATAAAACAAGAAATAAATAGAATAGCAGATTATAAATATAGTAAGCTTCTATTATCTTTATTTAGAAAAAACATTTGTTGGATTATTTATATTTTTGTTCAAATCTTAATTGACTACTTACAATAAACATAATTATCACAAACAAAGCTTGTCTTTATTTCTATATTTTTAATAACGTTATGGTTCTGGGCTCAAAGAAGGCAATTTTGACATTATTAATACATTATATTATAGATTTAATAACTTGGAGAATAAAATGCATTAAAAATTCTTTGTAGATGAAATATAGAATTAGAAGTGTTGTAGAAGCAGGTTAGTTAAGAAATATTAACTAGCAATAGGGAATCAAACCTACAATTTCTTGGGTTTTTTTCAGTGTATTTATTGAAATTTACAACTGTATACTGAATGATTCAAGTATAAATATAATGAAAGGTAAATCATGTCCAGAGATAAACGCAAGTAGAGAAACTACCCAGTGGTAGTACTCAAATAAAAAGTTCAACTTAGAAGGTCACGAGGCCATCTTATTTTCAGACATCTCGGAGGATTACCAGGAATTGAAGAGGTTGTGAGGTTTGAGTGGAAATGAATAATCGAAAGCCTGTTCAACACCAAGGAAGAGCGCTGGACAATACAATCCACGTTCTAAAGCTGAGAAAACAACATCCACAACACAATGACATTGCCGGATAGTGGAGTGGAATGTTCTGAATCCAAACTGGTGATCTGGGATAATGTGATTTGCATTCTGGACGGGGTATAATCGGAACCTACAATTCCAAAATTAATTATGTCTACAGATAATCATATAACGCTCAGCCATCATGTTCTTTGCTTGGTGCACTTGCGGTTTGTAGAGGTTGTCCACGACCAACCCTAAAATATTTTAAATTGTATAAGGGTTCCATTTTATGAAAATTTACAAATTATTTACTGTATATAAAACAAACAGAAGCATTGTAGCTAGGTTTGAAGGCACTTTACATTTGATTTCAATTTAGGTTCAAGCTATCCCGTCAGTTCTAATTCTTATATCCCCACAAAAATTATGCAAAACAGACACTACTTTCTGATTAAAGATCTATTTGAAGTTAAACTAAGCTCGAATATGTTATATCATGATCACTAATTTCTCAAACCAACTTCTTTTTTAGCACCACCCCACACTTCAACATAGGCGAGCGACTAGCAAGGATTGCTATCTCTATCTGTTCCTTAGATGACACGTTCCTGGTTAGGTTGAGATATTTTTCTCTAATTATACACAAAAAATCAGCTTATTCCTATCAGATACATAGTGTATAGACTTCAGTGAATCTTATTTATCTTCCATCCTATTTGAATTTTTTATGATATTACATACCAAGTTAGCATTAAATACCGTGTGTAGTATTCCGCAATAAGAAGAAAACCACAATTACTACTGAACATCATAGCTTACTCTTCCTATTTTCCATTCCTTTCCTACTGAGATCTGTATGCCATTGTGTCACTATCTGTTGTAAATTGTTGCTCCCATATGGGGTGCACAATATTATGATAAGAACAATATTATCTTCAAACTTGGTCATCATGGAAAGTAGATTTCTCCTTCCCAGATGTATCCTGTCCAGTACATCTTTTGGAGATCATGCGATTTTTAACTGTCAGCTTGTGGTAGCAGGAAAGCTAACTGCTTATGTTATATATCTAGATTCCAGTTCGTCCAGCCTGAAAATTCTTTTTTAGGTCTTGTTACAAGAAACTTAGTGTCTTCCACCGGGATTCTGCTTTTAGTCCTTCTGACATTTTACTGCTTGTGATGGAGGATAAATATAATAATTGTATTATATTTTTAATGGATAAATATATTTATCAATAAATATATTTTTTTTAAATCTTGTATACTACTATTTATATATCCATTTGGTACCACTATAATACTAATATGTAAATATATTTTATATTTTATAAAATTGTGTCATTAAAAATAGTCCATAATACTGAACAGTAATGAATTCATTTATTATATAATTATTCGAAATCAATTCATCGTTAAATATAATATTGTGTAACGAGAGATATTAATTGAAATATAATTAATACACACATTTCGCATTGTTTTTTTTAAAAATAATTCTATTAAAAAACAATAATAAAGAATACTACTGCTTACGGATTTAATTACCACTGCTTAATAAGATAAAATATTTTCATAGTATTTTTTTAAATATTAAAAACAATAATAATAATAATATTATATATATAAAAAAAACCTATGCCACTACAACCCGTGAACGGGTCTGGGGTTCAGTACATGGTAGAGTCTGTACTGTTTCATGGACAACGGTTCTCCAAGGAGGTGACTTGTCCTAAGTCGCACTCAACTGCCAGATTTTCCCTCTTATTTTGGGTACCCTATTTTAATAATATTTTATAGAGGCTGGATGAGTCCCAGGAGGGTCCTAGATCCTATATGTTCTATCTCCGGCTGCAAACAGACTAAATAAAAGTCTTGGCTTGCAGTGGGATTTGAACCAGGATTTCTGGCATAGCAACTCAGTGCTCTACCATTGAGCCACTCTGTTCAATAATATATATATATATATATATATATATATATATATATATATATAATAATAATAATATTTAATAATAAGGAAGACAGCTGCATACTGATTTCTATACTACTATAATATTAAGTAAGATAAAATATTTTAGTCTTCCGCCAGGATTCTGATTTTAGTCCTTCTGGCATTTTACTGCTTGGAATGGACACTAAATGCTGCTTAATAGTGTAGGAAGGTGAGATAATAATTTTTATCTTATCGTTGGATTTAGATATCAGTAGAATATTTATGTGGTAGAAAATGGTATTCTCTGGTTGTCATCTTGGTCTAAACCAGCTTCCTTTAATGGATGTATAGAGTTTATACAAAATAGGTAAACAAGCAACAGTTTGATTTTGATTAGTAACTTATTTTAAGTGCTAATTTAATGGTCATGTTAGCAGGAATAACATAGTTTAACCGCTGTAAACCATATATTTTTTTTAAGCAATTTTTTTTAACATTACAATCTGTCACTTGTGGGCAATAAGTAATGGTGCTATGTAGCTTACAATCATTACATAAAAAAACAATGATATAATCAAAATAAAATAAACAAATATATACATGCGGTAGTAAAAAAAAGTTAATGCAAAAATGATAATAAAATATAGTAAAAAAAAATAGAATAAAAAAAATAATAATAATAAATAAAAAATAAAAAAATATAATGTACACATTCATACCCTATTTACAATTCGCCTGAGGTCCCCGTACTGAGCTTCTTCCCCAGGAATGAGGGCAAAGCAGGAGTCCGAGAGGCCCCAGCCCCCTTTCCCAGCCGCCTCACTGGCATTAAACTCCAATGGAAGTTAAACCATATTTAGTTAAAATAGTATTCTTATCAATTAAATGTTTATACAAAATCGGTAAGCAAGCAACAGCCACTGCCCTACCGTTTTTACTATAAGAAGTTGGTTTCTCACATTCAAAAATAAGAATTGAAATGAAAATATAATTTTTTAATAGATAAACTGAAATTTACTTTTTAAAGCAAATAAAATATGCATCATAATAATTAAAAGTTTAGATTAATATGCATTATAACATCAGCAGTAAATATAAGCACTTTTTTAATTATTTTAAAACTATTTATTTTATTAACAATTTACATCTTAAGGCCATTTCTCAATGGCTGGATTTTAAATCAATACTTATGTAAATGTTGTTGGAATAAAAAGATGACTATGAAAGATCTCAACAACTGTTAAGTATATATATATATATATACTAGCTGGTCCCACAAACATCCTGTGGAAGCAATTAAATCTGAAGATTTTTTTTTATATAGATTGTAATCATTTCGACCATTTCGATAAAAATATATGTAAATGTGATAGCGTCAGTTATCACAACTTGACCTAGTAATTGCATATATTGCCACTACTGTACTGAAGTAACAAATGTAAATAATGAATACAGCTATAGGATAAAAAAAAAAAAAAAAAAGCACTCTCATTTTACTTTCATTTAGCTAAATTAAAATAGTGCTATTTTACATGTCTGACAATGAATCTGTGAATTCATCGTGTTTATTTATAAACTATTATTTCTGCTATTTTATTTTTTATTTTACTTTTTTTTTTAACAAGACAAAATTAAAAAATAAAGTTGAATATTATGGAATTGTAATGATGAATTTGATTCGTTGATATAGATATAGAAAAATATCTGACCCGACAGACACTGTCCAGTTCAAAGATTATAATTTATTTTTAATAGATTGTAATTACTGGACCGTTTTGATAAAATTATATGTAAAATAAAATCATTAAAATATCTTACTTAATGGTGTCAGCTATTAGTTAAGCCAGGGAAGCCAAATAAAGAATACAATAAATCAGTAATAGTTAGTGAAAGAAAATTTGTCGATACGTTTAGCCAGGGAATCCAAATTATTATTTTTTTTTTTTTTAGAATAGTTTAGATTCACAGTCCGATGTGTTAAAATGAAACTTTTGGCTTGATAAGAATACTATAATTTAACTAAATATGTAGTATAATGATTAAAAATTTCCTGCTAACATTAAACTAAAACAGAAATGACCAATTAAACTGGTTGGTTTCCCTTAAAATGTGCATACTCCTGACATAAACATTTGGAATAAGTTGCTAATCGAAATCAAGCGAAGCTTTTTGGCATCTTAGAATGAGGCTTCCGTAATGTACATTATTTTTCTTTATCAATAAACAATAAATGTTTTTCATTTCATCATATATCAATGGATCAAATTCATCTTTACAATTTCATGATATTCGACTTTATTTTTTATTCTTGTCCAATTAACAACAAACATAAAAAATGATAAGTTAACAAATTAAGAAATATTATTTAAAAAATAAGAAATAGTCTTATTGGTGAACCTTACTTATCTTCCATCCTGACGAAAAATGCTTTTTTTTTACTTCTCATTTCTGACAGTATTGCAACTATGGTAGTAAATCAGACCACGTTTTATTCACCCTATGTATGTTTTATTCACCCTATGTAGGATTTGGCAAGAACTAGAAGTTCACAATTACTCCTAACTCCTACACATCATAACTTATTCTTCCTACTTGATCATGCATTCGCTTGCAGTGATGAGCGTACCTTCACTTGTCATAGAAAAGCAATTTTTATCAATTTTCAAGTCGACTGTGTTAGGTTCTAAGTGAATATATAAATAAATTCTACAATAAGTCTTTTGTTGTGATTGGTTACAGTGGCAAGAACAGAGGATTAGTCAAAATTGATGGAAAAGTTGTGTGTCAAAGCATGTAAATACTAGTATTTTATATTAATATTTTAAATAACAAGACTATAAAAAATATTTTTAAATGTTTATTAGTTGGTAATCACATTATGCATTAAAAATTAAATGTAATTATTTTCTCTTAAAACTAAACTATATTTGAATGTCTATAATACAAGATGAATTTATTTTCAATTAATTATATAATAAATGTAATAATTATTGATTTGTTTACTTATTTTAATAAAATATTTTATCTTATGTAATATTATATTAGTAAAGAAATTGGTATGCAGCAGTCTTCCTTATTATTCTTATATTTTATAAAAATCTTTATTAAAATTATTGTAAAGTGTGTTTATTAATTATATTGTAATTATTATCAATCATAACACTAAACTATATTTAAATATTTATAAAATTAAGTGATTTTTGATTAATTATATGATAAATGTATTTATTATTGTTTGACATTATTCCTCAATTATTTTCTCACGAAAAACTGAACTATATTTAAATATTCATGATCTAAGATGAATTTATTCACGATTAATTATATACAATGTAATTATTATTATTATATAATCATAGATTTTTTCAAAAACTTATTTTAGTCAAATAATTTAGTTTTGATTTAAATTTAAATACAATTACATATATATACATATGTTAATAGTATAATTTCATATTTTTTTTAATATTTAAAAAATATTATGAAAATATCTTATCTTACTAAATATTATAGTAGTAATAAATAAATTTATAAGCCGTAGTATTCCATATTTTTTATATATTGTTTTAACCTTGGAATGTTACACTTATTTTTACTAACGTGTCTGCTATATTGGGGTTACATGTGTACCCCAAATAAAAAGACGGTTTTTAAAGCGTTTACATTGTTTTTAATTTTAAAGTAATATAAAACACTCTTAAGCCATACATTAAAAAAATGAAAAAAATACTTAATGAGAATAAACTAATTACTGAATACATGAAGCACACACTTTTTCTTGATGTTCCAAACAAATAAATTGTTTACATAGACCACATTTAACTCTAGATTTTCAGTCTTGAGACCTAGGACAGAAATTACTCATTTTTTTCTAGACTTCCTCTGACTTCTTCTACCACTGGCCCATTTAAAATACGGTTGATGGTTTGACGGAGTTCTCGTCTTTAAGTTGGGTTTTCCAATCGCCTTGACGTCTGAGGTCTAATCAGATCTAGGGCCAATTTTTTTAGGAAAGATCTTCGGTTTGTAAATATTTCTTTGTCAGCTGCAGCACTCCCTCTTAACAGTAACATAGAATCGTACCTGTAATGTCATTTTTTTTTAGATGTCATTGTATTAACCCATAGCTGGTATGGTACATAAGTTGTTCCATAACTGGTAAGGTGTGGTCACTGGGACCCCGATACTTGTTAACTGAAAATATTCCCTGTTAATGTTCAATTAAAATCAAAACAATTTTTTTTACAATCATATATCATATCTATCTAAATGGTATTGAACACAAAAATGTCAATTTTTGTTTTGTATAAACGTTTATTTAACAAAACGCAAAACTGTAAAAATGAAAATTACAAAATATTAAGCATTAATATTAAGACATGTGTACATGAAAAATCATAAAAAGTAGTGATTGATTTTTATCATTTTCTATACAGGGAACTTCTGAAAAAATGGTCATTGAGTAGTAAAAAAAATATTATACAAATCACAAGCACTATTATAGGCAGTCTTCACACTCTTGCCACAATCCATGCATATTGGTGTACTGCAATGAGCCCAGTAAACCTTTGTTTTTTTATCCCTTATTATTTTACTAGGTAGAGCTGAGGGCTTTGGAATTTGGTAATTTATCAACCAAGCAATGGATTGCCTAAGATCACACGGGATGTGCAAGTGGTTACTCTCCTCTGAAGTTGTGGTTCAACCAGCTGCCTCGCTAGATTTTTAATAAAGTCAAATCTTGGTAATTGTTTGTTTTCCAGAAAATGATGAAAAAATGACGTATGGGTTACTATTTAGTTTACTATTATATTGTGGGAACGGGTTCGTACGTTCACCGCAGGTGGAGTATAACACCACTTGAACCTGTTTTTTCCAAAATAATTCTGAGCTGTCATGCAATCAGATGCAACTTCTCCCTGCACACCGCATCCTTTCTCTCAATTTTATAAAGAAATGCCTGATTCTTCATATTCCTGAATTTCATCGGTCCCATAATCTAACTCCGAATTACAATCATGGTCACTTTCCAAATCTGGAGCAAAGTCCTGGTCACTTCCACAATCGCTCATAGCACCTTCCAGCCATTCCAGAAAATTGGGATCATAAACATTCATCGGCAGTCACTGTGAATATGCAATTTTTGACTGCAATAATATCAATTATTTTTTATAAAAAAGTTTCACTAATGGTTTGGTGGGGTCATACGGACCCCACGCTCCACTAATAATGAAATAAAACTCAGAAATCACACCGCGGAATAATCACTTCTGTCAACAGCTCAGAAACTATTGCCTAAAAGGTACTGTGGACCACAGCTCCTTATAGCGGCCCCTATGTGAATTAAAGAATAAACAAAACTGGCTGGGGCTCCCAGGACCCCACCATACTGGTTACCGGTTAAACCTAAATAAAATCAATTTACTAAAAATCACAGCCACAAATTCTAAATATCCACTGCATTGATTGAAAAAAAAAATTAATTTCATGTTTATAAAAAAATATATTTATAATTTCCTTGTTTAAAATAAGTATTAATAAATTTCACGTTGTACTTACCCAAATAAAGAATCTTAGTCCTGGAAAATTTTACACCGATTGTACTACACTGGGGTATACCTGTACCCCAAAGGTTAAATAACTTGGTATTTACTGGTATTATTTCACACCACTCCCTCCCATCCCTTGCGAAGCGGATTTGTCCAAGGAACGGATACCGTGCACAGTTATAACTATAATCGTTAATCATCATCGTCCACAATCACATGTCAGTGGTGTCATCCAGGACGGAAGTGAGGCGGTGAAGTTGCTGAAAATGGTGCTTGTTGAACTAAAAAATCGCAAACTAAAAAGTAGAAAATAATTGACTGGATAATTTTAATAATGATATGAAATGGTCATGGGATGCAGTCAATGATTACCCAAGATAAGAATGACCTATTTTATTATGCTGTTTTACGTTTCGGCCTAGCATGTAGATCATCTTAAGGCCAGCGGGGTGCCAAGGGCTAGAGTCAAACTTCTAAAAAACTGTTGTCAAGTTGAAACTGCTGTTTTCAAGTTGAACAGTTGTCAGTTGAAGTTGGACTCTTAATCTGCCCTGAAGATGGCTTACATCTTAGGCCGAAACGTCGGCACAATAATCATATTGTCATATAATTTATTATAATATAATACATTAAGTCATTCTAATAAAAAATCACCAGGTTTTAGGTGATAAAAAGATTTAAGTTAAAATATTAGATTTTGAGCACCAGATGACTAACATCAAACAAAAGGTGAACTACATACTGAATTTTTTTGGGAATATTGTCGACATTTTCGGCTGTGGCGAGGCAAATTACGGAGATTGGAACGAGTTATGACCATGAATGCCACTTCACAGTCCCTTAGCAAAGAGGACTTGGCCCAATGGAAAAGCATCCCTATCAAATCTATCGAGTCTTTTGAGCTTTGCGATCCCAAATCCACCCATCTCCAAAAGCTACCCGACTCCCTTCCGCTTTACCGAAACCATATTAATGTATCAACATACTCCATGGATATGGGCAGCCCGCGGAACGAATTATATTCCGTTTGAAGATATTAGGCGGGTATATCCTCCCCCCTCCTGGGATATAATCAGATTTAAAATGAATTAAAATCCTTCTGGTGACATCCCCTAGAGGAATAGCTCCTACGGTTCGGATTCCATCTGCGTTTCGAGAAGTTTTTAAAAAAAGTTAAAACTGATCTATCTTGATAATAAAACAGTGTAAAGTGATCAGGGGTGCAGTCAATAAATTTTACAGAAAATAATCGGAAATTGTGCCCCTCTCAAAAAATATTGAGATGATAAATACCGGGTGACATTCATTCACTGGAAACACTGGAATGATGGGCGTGATTTCATTGAATCTAATAAAATAGGTTTATCCATTAATGAAATATTGATGTTGAAATGGTTGACTGTATATATCTTAGAAGATATGGTCGGAAGATGCATTTAATAAATTTTACATAAAATAATTTTAACTTGTTCGTGCTAACGATTCGGCTTAATTTCAGGCCATAATCAGAGCTGGGAATAAAATTGAAACAGAATAACCATGTAAACAGTGCAGTAACAAATAAAATATAATAAATATTATAAACAGTAAAGATGAGAATGACAAAAAAGAAATTATGAATTAATTTATTTTTATTATTTCACACCACTGTTTCCCCAATTAAGAGTACCCATTAAACTGAGACTGACTGAACCCCAGATGGTTTCCCAGACCCCACAGAAGTGATTCACGGAGGGTAACATAGGTAATTTATCTGCCAAAGCCTATCTCGAACTTGAGACTTCTGCACCCTACACACTGTACTACCCCGCTATCGATAATCTATATAAACCTTGAATAATAACACGCAGTAAAATAACAAGAGAAATTATTTTATTACAATGTATAATGACTAAAATATTATTGGTGAAAGACAAAATGAATTTGAAATATGTATTATTTCATAGAATATAAAGCTATGTTAGATTTAAATATTAAATTGATAAGCATTAATTGTTATAATCGTATGTATGATAATAAATAAGCAATTCTATTTATTTAGTTAGCTAAGAAATTCTATTTAGTTAGCACTATCTGTGTGACGTAATGTATAATGCTTCTTGTTCTGTTCTGTGTGAGTCGTGTAGATGAAACATTTACTGTGTGTTCTATGTGTTTAATTAAAATATATTAATTATTATTATTGAAGTGTTTTAGATTATTTTATCCCATAACTATAGGTTATGGACCCAGAGTAAATAGGTAAAGTTCTATTTAGTATTGTGCATATACGGTAAACATGGCGTCAGCTCTCAGTGAATTGGGGACCATGACAAAATTTAACGGTAAAAACTATCAACAATGGAGATTCCAAATGAAGTGTGCTCTAATAGCGAAAGGTGTTTATAGAACTGTTACGGATCCTGCAGTGGATAAAGACAATAAAGATGAATATGCGAAGTGGGAAAAGGAAGACGCTATGGCTCTCTTTGTGATATCGTCTACGCTTGATTTCAATCAAATAAGATTTATTGAACATTGCAAATCGGCTAAAGAAGCACTTGATAAATTAGACAGAATATACAACAGTAAGTCTGAATTCAGTAAAATGGTTTTGTTTGATAAATTTCATAACCTAAAGATGACAAGTGGTTCAGTGATTGTTTATATTAATGAAGTCGAAAATATAGTGCATGAAATTAGAGAAGCAGGTCAAGAAATCAGTGATGCTGCCGTAATAACTAAAATTTTAACTAATCTACCTTTTAAATATAAAAATTTGAGGCAAGCATGGTTGTCAATGGATCCAAGCCGCCAAACTATTGATAACTTGAGATCTCGATTGATCGATGGAGAATCAAGTTTGACTGCATCGGAGGATAGTGCACTTTATGCAAGTAATCATAGGGCTTCTTATAATTCAAAAGATAAGACGATAATTTGTTATAACTGCAGAAAACCAGGGCATATTGCAAGCAAGTGTTGGGCTAAGAGAACTCAAGGCACAGACAAATTTAATAATCCTCATAAAAAATTTGAGTTTAATAGAAGACATGACAATGAGAAAACTGCATTTTTTGTTTCTGAGGATAATGGAGATATTGATGACAACTTATGGATACTGGATAGTGGTGCTTCAAATCATATGACATGCAGAATCGATTTCTTATCTAATTTTCAAGAAAATGATGGACATCAAGTAAAGCTGGGAAATGATGATGTGCTGAAAGCAATGGGAAAGGGATAAATAAACTTTCTTGTATATATTAATGAAGAATGGAATGAAGAAACTGCAGATGATCTATTATTTGTGCCAGAATTGAAAAGGAATTTGTTATCTGAAGAAGTATTAACTAAAAAAGGTATGGTTATAAATAAAAAAAGAGATTATGCCTACATTTATAATAAGAATAATTTAATTGCAACCACAGTTAAAAATAATAATAACAAATATTATCTAAACATGAAAGCAATTTCTGTACATAGTGAAGTTAATAACAGTATAGAGGTGTGGCATAATAGATTAGGTCATATAAATAATAATTTTCTAAAGAGAGTTCCTGATATGGTGGATGGTATAAAGTTAAAAGATAATAAAGATTATTTTTGTGAAAGTTGTGTTCAGAGTAAACAATGTAAGTCATCATTTGGCCGCTGTGAGAAGAAAGCTGAAAAACCTGGTGATTTAATACACTGTGATATAGGAGGTCCCGTGCCAGAAGAATCAGTGAGAGGATTCAGATATTTTATATTATTGAAAGATGACTTTTCTGGTTACAGATTTGTTCGCTTTATCAAACATAAATCAGATACAATTGGTGAGTTACAAAAATTTATTATTCTGATGGAAAGACAGGAAAAAAGAATTAAACAATTACGAACTGATAATGCTTTAGAAATATGTAACCATGAATTTAAACAATTTCTAAATAATAGGGGTATAATACTGAAAACTATTGCACCATATACTCCAGAACAAGCAGGAAGAATTGAAAGAGAAATGAGAACAATTATGGAGAGTGCTTGTGCGATGCTATTTAATTCAAACCTACCAAAATTTCTTTGGGCTAAGGCAGTTAACACAGCTGTATTTTTATTAAATAGAACTCCTAACAGTATTGTTGATACGACTCCGTATGAACAATGGTTTAACAAAAAACCATCACTTGGACATGCAAAAATATTCGGATGTGATGCTTATGCTCTGATTCCTTCAAAATTTCATAATAAATTATCTAAGAAGAATGAAAAATTAATTTTTGTTGGATATGAAGGTGACAGAAATTACAGATTATACAATGAAGAAACAAAGAAAGTTATAGTGACAAGACATGCTGTTTTTAATGAAGAAATTGTTCAAGTAAGAATTGGCATTGAGATGGAAGAGAACTCTCAAATATCAAAAGAAGTAATATCCGAAGAAAAAGATGAAGAAAAGCAAGAAGTGATTGAAATTCAAGATGAAGGAAAAACACTAGAAGTCACAGAGAATATTACTTACTGACAATGAATCAGTCAAGTCAGCTAAGGGATCCAAAGAAAATAAAAATGAAGATAAAGAAAAAAGAACAAGAAAACTACCTTCAAAATAAAAAGATTATGTTTTAGACTTAACTGAAATTACTGAAAGTATTCCAAAAACATATCCAGAAGCTATGAAAACAGGATGGAGTCAATCGAAGAAGAACTGAAATGTTTGGAAGATAACAAGACATGGGAAATTGTTGATATTCCTCAGGAAAAAGAAATAATTGATAGCAGATGGGTATTCACAGGAAAAGAAATTGATGGCATTAAAATAAAGAAATCTCATTTAGTAGCTAGAGGTTTCATGCAGGATGACGATGGAGATTATTTCGCACCTGTAGCAAGAATGATGACAATCAGAATAATGTTAACCTTAGCACTGAAGCAGAATCTAGAAATGGAATATTTTGATGTTAAATCTGCATTTCTGAATGGTGAATTAGAAGACAAAGTGTTTATGTGGATTCCAGAAGGTGTAAGTGTTCAAAATAGTGAAAATATAGTGTGTAAAATTAAAAAGGCATTATATGGTTTAAAACAATCTGCTAAATGTTGGAATCATAAATTTAGTGAATTTTTAATTAAATTGAATTATAAGAGATCTAAAGTTGATCCATGTTTGTACTATAATAGAGATTTGTAAGGAAGAAATAGTTGGGGGTGCAGTCAATAAAAACACCTTAATAAGTGTAACTTATTTATTGTGTGCTGATGTTTCGGCCTACAATGTAGGCCATCTTCAGGGCAAATATACCAAGCGGCGGTGAATATAATAGAGATTGTGATTCATATATTGTTTTATATATTGATGATGCTATATGTTTTTCAAAGAAAAAGGATAATTTAACTCATATTAAAAATTTACTGATGAGCAAATTTAAGATTAAAACTTATGAAAATTGTCAAAAATTTAGATTCTTAGGAATTGATATTCAGAGAGAAAATAACCGTATCACTTTGAGTCAAAAATCTTTAGTAAATAAAATTTTAGAAAGATTTGGTATGCATGATTGTAAAACTTTAAGTTTACCTATTGAACCAAAGTTACAATTAAAGTTTGATCAGTCTGAAAATGCAAAAGAATATCCTTATAAAGAGTTACTAGGTAGCATAATGTATTTAATGTTAGGAACTAGACCTGATTTAAGTTATACAGTAAGCTATTTTTCAAAATTGTTACAGTTCTATTCATTGGAAACATTTAAGAAATGTACTAAGGTATATAAAAGGTACATGTAACCATTGTTTAATTCTTGAAAACCATAATAATGTAAAAGTAGTAGAGGCATATGTTGATGCAGATTTTGCTAATGATATTAGTGATCGAAAGAGTGTTACAGGTTTTGTCATTAAATTATTTGGGAATAATATTTTCTGGGAAACAAAGAAACAAAGTATAGTTAGCCTGTCAAGCTGTGAAGCAGAATATGTAGCAATGTGTGAATATATTAAAGAAGTCAAATTTTTAGTACAATTATTAGATGAAAGTTTTAACTTAATAGTAAAACCTGTTATTTATGAAGACAATCAGTCATCTATTGATATTGCTAAGAGTTTAGAAACAAATAGGAGTAAACATATAGACATTAAATTTCATTTTATAAGAGATGAGTTAAAAAAAGAAAAATTGTAATTAAAATATGTAAATAGCAATGAGCAATTAGCAGATATATGTACAAAAGTATTAAATTTAAATAGTTTTATTAAATGTATACAACCACTGGGTTTGCATAATAGAATTGAGGGGGAGTATGATAATAAATAAGCAATTCTATTTATTTAGTTAGCTAAGAAATTCTATTTAGTTAGCACTGTCTGTGTGACGTAATGTATAATGCTTCTTGTTCTGTTCTGTGTGAGTCGTGTAGATGATACATTTACTCTGTGTTCTGTGTTTAATTAAAATATATTAATTATTATTATTGAAGTGTTTTAGATTATTTTATACCATAACTATAGTATGTGGAGAAAGAAGGATAGAATTAGGGAGAATGAAGGCATAAAAAAAATAATAACAAGAGAATAGAACATACCAGAGGGATGTAGAGTTCAACTGTAACTGACAAAAATTAACCGAACTTTTTTAATTTAAAAACCATTATATAAATTTACTAACCCACCAACTATTAATAGTACATGATAATTTATTTTAAAAATATAACTAGAATTTTTTCAAGCCATATGTATAATTAAATATTGTTAGGAGCTATCATAAAAACAAACAAAATAAGAAATAAATGAATCATATATTATTAAATTAATAATAAACTATTAAATATAATTTTGTATTTAGTGACAAAATAATGCAATCATGTATGAGTAAATTAAATTATTTATTCTTATTAAATTATAAAATGATTTTCGATTAATTTTTATATTATATATTATAGGCAGAAATTTATTATTTTTACAAAAATATATTTTATTTTTTAAATAAACATTTTAATAGCAATAAATACATATATTATATTATTAAATATTTTTAAAAAATGTAGGTAGCGTGGAATATGTTTAGTTATTAAATATGTGTTTTATATTGCAATTATAATCTCATAATATAATAATTGATAAAATAATAAATTAATAATATTATTTTAATAAAATATTTCAATGCTCAATATGTTTTAATAATTATTTCAGTAGTAGTAAAAAATATTTAGTAGTAGTATTCCATATTGATATTATTAAAAAAAAAGTTTATTGTTTATTAAGGTTATTAAATTTTTGTGAAATACAGTTATGAATTAAAAATGAATTACAAACTTCAATCGTTTACTCATTAAATAGTATGCTATGTTTAAATATTTATTAAATTAGACGAAGCGATTTTCGATCAATTATTTAACAAATTCTTAGATTATTACTCTTAGGGTAATTTAATAAATTATTTTATTTCAATAATTAAATCATTAAATAAATCTGTACAGAATAGTATTTTATTTTATTATTCCTAAAAATCGGTCAAAAAATATTGTGAAATACGTTTATTAATAAATAAACTTTATAAATATTAAAATTAAAATGTAATATATACTTCAGTTATTTTCTCACGAAACAATAAAGTATATTCAAATAATTATAATAAATATGAAGTGATTTTCAATAATTCATTTTAAAAAACTCACTTCAATATTATATCTTACTAAATGCTAAAGTAAATAATTTCATAAGCAATATTATTCCTCAAAATTATTCTTTAATCAATTTTATTTTAAATTATCGCAAAATGTGTTTATTCGTAATATTAAAACTCTTTAAAAACTTATTTTAATAAAAATGTTTTGTTTTAATAGTATCATAGTATGTAACAAGAAATAATTGCATAATTATATATTAAGAATATAATTATATTAATTATTCAATTTTATAATCAATATTAATTCTATAATTATATATGGTAATTAATATTAATATTTTTTATATTCAAAAATTTAAATATTTTTAAATATGTTTATTAGTTATATTTCGATTATTATCTCACAAAACGCAAAACTATATTTAAAGATTTAGAAGACAAACTGACTTTCGAATAATTATATAATAAATGAATTAATTTTTATTCGATATTATGGACTGTATTTAAAGTCACAATTTTATAAGATATTAAATATATTTACATATTAGTATTAAAGTACTACAATGTTAAATAAATTAAATATAAATTAAAATAATTAAATAAATAAATATGTTATCTTCCAAATCAATCAATCGCATAATAGGTAATAAAAATTTTGGTCAGTACGAACGCTGATATGGTCGGCGAATATTTGCTTCGATGCATCATTCGCCAACCGTATCAGCGTTCGTACCGCCTGGAAGAACTAGGCACCAACTGGTGTTGATGTTAATTCTTCCAGGTGAGATGGTCAGAGAGGTTTCTCGTACTGTTGTGTAGCTTACAGCTACGATCTCTCTTAGGAGATCCTCGTATTTGAGTTCTTAGGTTCTCTCTCAGAGAGACCAGCCGGGCCCATTCTCGTAGTATTTTTTTTTTTTTTTTTTTTTTTTTTTTATTGCTTGTGGCACCGGGATTCGAACTCGCGCTGTTTGCATCGTGAGTCATGCGCTTTACCTCTAGACCATCCCAACCTCACGCGCAGTTAATTAGAAAAATCTAGGAACATATATATCATTTTATATCCATAGCGTCTTCATTGAACCAACTTTTCTATTTATACTCTAATTTATACTGATTAATTACTTTTTTATTATTAAAAAATAAAATACCTATTAAAATATAATTAGTAGGGATAATAACATTTATTTAATTGTGAATTTTTGAAAAAAATAAATCTTGCTATGATAAAAAAAATTGTATTTTACTTTATTTTATCAACTATACTATTTTTTTTCTTTTTTTTATAGTAAAATAAATAAAAAACTTTACAAGTGTATTGTTTTTAGAGCTTAAGGATGAAATTAAAAACTGAAGTGCTAATTACCCATTTTTGTGTGAAAATTTTTTAAAATATATTACTAATTAATTAAATAATGAACGTGATAACTACCAGCTTAAAGTAAGTCAGAAGCTCAAAATATATTGTATAAATATCAGAAATGGTCAGAATTTATAAAAATGTTACATCTCTTTACAATAACTTGATTTTATATTGCTAGAAATAACTTTTCGCATAAAATCAGGTGCAAACTATTCTTCCTGTTTCATTTTAAATTTTTTCGCCACTGACTGAAGATGTAATTGATTAATTTAAAGTGTGTTGATGTAATGAAATATTTGAAATTCAACTGTGTTTAGACAATTTGTAATTTAAAAAGAAACAAATGGAAACATCGGATTATTTTTTCCAGATTTTACAAAAAAAATTAACTTCCTTAAACATAGTTTTCATTTCTAGGATTAAAATGTATGTGTATGCTTATACACAGTATTCATTAAAACTGTCTTTTTTTATTATTATGACTTTGTAGATGATGAGTATACTCTTTTTCTTCTATGTTCATTTATTTCCTTTTTCTGCTATTTATAATTTATTCAACAATTCATTATTGTTAGTATTCATTTAATACATTTAACCTAATAAATTATTCAGTTGAATTATAATCAGAATTAAAATATAAAATATTAAATCATTATTTCATTCAATTTTTAGGAGGTATGTCTAAGCACATCATAATTGGGCAGGAATACTGATTTATCTATTTCTAACATGAGACGAATCGTTATTAATCATAGCTTCTTGTTATGTAACAATATTTTATACAATATAGCATTTTTCAAACAATATTTTCTTCAAACTGGTATGGGGATAAATGCATCTTGAATAAAATAAGAAATAAATAGAATAGTAGGTTATAAATATAGTAAGCTTCTATTATCTTTATTTAGAAAAAACATTTGTTGGATTATTTATATTTTTGTTCAAATCTTAATTGATTACTTACAATAAACATAATTATCACAAACAAAGCTTGTCTTTATTTCTATATTTTTATTGACGGTAAGGTTCTGGGCTCAAAGAAGGCAATTTTGACATTATTAATACATCATATTATAGATTTAATAACTTGGAGAATAAAATGCATTAAAAAATCTTTTTAGATGAATTATACAATTAGAAGTGTTGTAGAAGCAGGTTAGTTAAGAAATATTAACTAGCGATAGGGAATCAAACCTACAATTTCTTGGGTTTTTTTCAGTGTATTTATTGAAATTTACAACTGTATACTGAATGATTCAAGTAAATATAATGAAAGATAAATAATGTCAGAGATAAAGATTAAGAGACAAAGGCAAGTAGAGAAACTACACAGTGGTAGTACTCAAATAAAAAGTTCAACTTAGAAGGTCACGAGACCATCTTATTTTCAGATATCTCGGAGGATTACGAGGAATTGAAGAGGTTGTGAGGTTTGAAACTAGTGGGATTGAGTGGAAATGAATAATCGAAAGCCTGTTCAACACCAAGAAAGACTGCTGGACAATACAATCCACGTTCTAAAGCTGAGGAAACAACATCCACAACACGATGACATTGCTGGATAGTGGAGTGGAATGTTCTGAATCCAAACTGGTGATCTGGGATAATGTGATTTGCATTCTGGACGGGGTACAATCGGAACCTACAATTCCAAAATTAATTATGTCTACAGATAATCATATAATGCTCAGCCATCATGTTCTTTGCTTGGTGCACTTGCGGTTTGTAGAGGTTGTCCACGACCAACCCAAAAAATTGTTTACTGTATATAAAACAAACAGAAGCATTGTAGCTAGGTTTGAAGGCACTTTACATTTGATTTCAGTCAAGCTATCCCATCAGTTCTAATTCTTATATCCCCAAAAAAATGATGCAAAACAGACACTACTTTCTGATTAAAGATCTATTTGAAGTTAAACTAAGCTCGAATATGTTATATCATGATCACTAATTTCTTAAACCATCTTCTTTTTTAGCACCACCCCACACATCAACACAGGGGAGCGACTAGCAAGGATTGCTATCTCCATCTGTTCCTTAGATGACACATTCCTGGTTAGGTTGAGATATTTTTCTCTAATTATACACAAAAGATCGGCTTATTCTTATCAGGCACATAGTGTATAGACTTTATTGAATCTTATTTATCTTCCATCCTGATTGAATTTTTTATGATATTCCATACCAAGTTAGCATTAAATACCGTGTGTAGTATTCCGCAATAAGAAGAAAACCACAATTACTACTGAACATCATACCTTACTCTTCCTATTTTCCATTCCTTTCCTACTGAGATCTGCATGCCATTGTGTCACTATCTGTTGTAAATTGTTGCTCCCATATGGGGTGCACAATATTATGATAAGAACAATATTATCTTCAAACTTGGTCATCATAGAAAGTAGATTTCTCCTTTCCAGATGTATCCTGTCCAGTACATCTTTTGGAGATCATGCGATTTTTAACTGTCAGCTTGTGGTAGCAGGAAAGCTAACTGCTTATGTTATATATCTAGACTCCAGTTCGTCCAGCCTGAAAATTCTTTTTTAGGTCTTGTTACAAGAGACTTAGTTCTTCCACCGGGATTCTGCTTTTAGTCCTTCTGACATTTTACTGCTTGTGATGGAGGATAAATATAATAATTGTATTATATTTTTAATGGATAAATATATTTATCAATAAACATATTTTTTAAAATCTTGCTTACTACTATTTATATATCCATTTGGTACCACTATAATACTAATATGTGAATATATTTTATAAAATTGTGTCATTAAAAATAGTCCATAATATCGAACAGTAATGAATTCATTTATTATATAATGATTCGAAATTAATTCATCGTTAAATATAATATTGTGTAACGAGAGATATTAATTGAAATATAATTATTAAACACATTTCGCATTAATTTTTTTAAAAACTTTTTATTAAAAAAACAATAATAAAGAATACTACTGCAACTGCTGGTATACATAAAAAAAACCTGTACCACTACAATCCGTGAACGTGTCTGGGGTTCAGTACATGGTTTCATGGACAACGGTTCTCCAAGGAGGTGACGTGTCCTAAGTCACGCCCAACTGCCAGATTTCCCCCCTTATTTTGGGTGCCCTATTTTTATAATATTTTATAGAGGCTGGGTGAGCCCCAGGAGGGTCCTAGATCCTATATGATCTATCTCTGGCTGCAAACAGACTAAATAAAAGTCTTGGCTTACAGTGGGATTTGAACCACGATTTCTGGCATAGCAACTCAGTGCTCTACCTCTGAGCCACTCTGCTCAATAATATATATATATATATATATATATATATATATATATATGTGTGTGTATATATATATATATATATATATATATATATATATTATTGAGCAGAGTGGCTCAGAGGTAGAGCACTGAGTTGCTATGCCAGAAATCGTGGTTCAAATCCCACTGTAAGCCAAGACTTTTATTTAGTCTGTTTGCAGCCAGAGATAGATCATATAGGATCTAGGACCCTCCTGGGGCTCACCCAGCCTCTATAAAATATTATAAAAATAGGGCACCCAAAATAATGGGGGAAATCTGGCAGTTGGGCGTGACTTAGGACACGTCACCTCCTTGGAGAACCGTTGTCCATGAAACCATGTACTGAACCCCAGACACGTTCACGGATTGTAGTGGTACAGGTTTTTTTTATGTATACCAGCAGTTGCAGTAGTATTCTTTATTATTGTTTTTTTAATAAAAAGTTTTTAAAAAAATTAATGCGAAATGTGTTTAATAATTATATTTCAATTAATATCTCTCGTTACACAATATTATATTTAACGATGAATTAATTTCGAATCATTATATAATAAATGAATTCATTACTGTTCGATATTATGGACTATTTTTAATGACACAATTTTATAAAATATATTCACATATTAGTATTATAGTGGTACCAAATGGATATATAAATAGTAGTAAGCAAGATTTTAAAAAATATGTTTATTGATAAATATATTTATCCATTAAAAATATAATACAATTATTATATTTATCCTCCATCACAAGCAGTAAAATGTCAGAAGGACTAAAAGCAGAATCCCGGTGGAAGAACTAAGTCTCTTGTAACAAGACCTAAAAAAGAATTTTCAGGCTGGACGAACTGGAGTCTAGATATATAACATAAGCAGTTAGCTTTCCTGCTACCACAAGCTGACAGTTAAAAATCGCATGATCTCCAAAAGATGTACTGGACAGGATACATCTGGAAAGGAGAAATCTACTTTCTATGATGACCAAGTTTGAAGATAATATTGTTCTTATCATAATATTGTGCACCCCATATGGGAGCAACAATTTACAACAGATAGTGACACAATGGCATGCAGATCTCAGTAGGAAAGGAATGGAAAATAGGAAGAGTAAGGTATGATGTTCAGTAGTAATTGTGGTTTTCTTCTTATTGCGGAATACTACACACGGTATTTAATGCTAACTTGGTATGGAATATCATAAAAAATTCAATCAGGATGGAAGATAAATAAGATTCAATAAAGTCTATACACTATGTGCCTGATAAGAATAAGCCGATCTTTTGTGTATAATTAGAGAAAAATATCTCAACCTAACCAGGAATGTGTCATCTAAGGAACAGATGGAGATAGCAATCCTTGCTAGTCGCTCCCCTGTGTTGATGTGTGGGGTGGTGCTAAAAAAGAAGATGGTTTAAGAAATTAGTGATCATGATATAACATATTCGAGCTTAGTTTAACTTCAAATAGATCTTTAATCAGAAAGTAGTGTCTGTTTTGCATCATTTTTTTGGGGATATAAGAATTAGAACTGATGGGATAGCTTGACTGAAATCAAATGTAAAGTGCCTTCAAACCTAGCTACAATGCTTCTGTTTGTTTTATATACAGTAAACAATTTTTTGGGTTGGTCGTGGACAACCTCTACAAACCGCAAGTGCACCAAGCAAAGAACATGATGGCTGAGCATTATATGATTATCTGTAGACATAATTAATTTTGGAATTGTAGGTTCCGATTGTACCCCGTCCAGAATGCAAATCACATTATCCCAGATCACCAGTTTGGATTCAGAACATTCCACTCCACTATCCAGCAATGTCATCGTGTTGTGGATGTTGTTTCCTCAGCTTTAGAACGTGGATTGTATTGTCCAGCAGTCTTTCTTGGTGTTGAACAGGCTTTCGATTATTCATTTCCACTCAATCCCACTAGTTTCAAACCTCACAACCTCTTCAATTCCTCGTAATCCTCCGAGATATCTGAAAATAAGATGGTCTCGTGACCTTCTAAGTTGAACTTTTTATTTGAGTACTACCACTGTGTAGTTTCTCTACTTGCCTTTGTCTCTTAATCTTTATCTCTGACATTATTTATCTTTCATTATATTTACTTGAATCATTCAGTATACAGTTGTAAATTTCAATAAATACACTGAAAAAAACCCAAGAAATTGTAGGTTTGATTCCCTATCGCTAGTTAATATTTCTTAACTAACCTGCTTCTACAACACTTCTAATTGTATAATTCATCTAAAAAGATTTTTTAATGCATTTTATTCTCCAAGTTATTAAATCTATAATATGATGTATTAATAATGTCAAAATTGCCTTCTTTGAGCCCAGAACCTTACCGTCAATAAAAATATAGAAATAAAGACAAGCTTTGTTTGTGATAATTATGTTTATTGTAAGTAATCAATTAAGATTTGAACAAAAATATAAATAATCCAACAAATGTTTTTTCTAAATAAAGATAATAGAAGCTTACTATATTTATAACCTACTATTCTATTTATTTCTTATTTTATTCAAGATGCATTTATCCCCATACCAGTTTGAAGAAAATATTGTTTGAAAAATGCTATATTGTATAAAATATTGTTACATAACAAGAAGCTATGATTAATAACGATTCGTCTCATGTTAGAAATAGATAAATCAGTATTCCTGCCCAATTATGATGTGCTTAGACATACCTCCTAAAAATTGAATGAAATAATGATTTAATATTTTATATTTTAATTCTGATTATAATTCAACTGAATAATTTATTAGGTTAAATGTATTAAATGAATACTAACAATAATGAATTGTTGAATAAATTATAAATAGCAGAAAAAGGAAATAAATGAACATAGAAGAAAAAGAGTATACTCATCATCTACAAAGTCATAATAATAAAAAAAGACAGTTTTAATGAATACTGTGTATAAGCATACACATACATTTTAATCCTAGAAATGAAAACTATGTTTAAGGAAGTTAATTTTTTTTGTAAAATCTGGAAAAAATAATCCGATGTTTCCATTTGTTTCTTTTTAAATTACAAATTGTCTAAACACAGTTGAATTTCAAATATTTCATTACATCAACACACTTTAAATTAATCAATTACATCTTCAGTCAGTGGCGAAAAAATTTAAAATGAAACAGGAAGAATAGTTTGCACCTGATTTTATGCGAAAAGTTATTTCTAGCAATATAAAATCAAGTTATTGTAAAGAGATGTAACATTTTTATAAATTCTGACCATTTCTGATATTTATACAATATATTTTGAGCTTCTGACTTACTTTAAGCTGGTAGTTATCACGTTCATTATTTAATTAATTAGTAATATATTTTAAAAAATTTTCACACAAAAATGGGTAATTAGCACTTCAGTTTTTAATTTCATCCTTAAGCTCTAAAAACAATACACTTGTAAAGTTTTTTATTTATTTTACTATAAAAAAAAGAAAAAAAATAGTATAGTTGATAAAATAAAGTAAAATACAATTTTTTTTATCATAGCAAGATTTATTTTTTTCAAAAATTCACAATTAAATAAATGTTATTATCCCTACTAATTATATTTTAATAGGTATTTTATTTTTTAATAATAAAAAAGTAATTAATCAGTATAAATTAGAGTATAAATAGAAAAGTTGGTTCAATGAAGACGCTATGGATATAAAATGATATATATGTTCCTAGATTTTTCTAATTAACTGCGCGTGAGGTTGGGATGGTCTAGAGGTAAAGCGCATGACTCACGATGCAAACAGCGCGAGTTCGAATCCCGGTGCCACAAGCAATAAAAAAAAAAAAAAAAAAAAAAAAAAATACTACGAGAATGGGCCCGGCTGGTCTCTCTGAGAGAGAACCTAAGAACTCAAATACGAGGATCTCCTAAGAGAGATCGTAGCTGTAAGCTACACAACAGTACGAGAAACCTCTCTGACCATCTCACCTGGAAGAATTAACATCAACACCAGTTGGTGCCTAGTTCTTCCAGGCGGTACGAACGCTGATACGGTTGGCGAATGATGCATCGAAGCAAATATTCGCCGACCATATCAGCGTTCGTACTGACCAAAATTTTTATTACCTATTATGCGATTGATTGATTTGGAAGATAACATATTTATTTATTTAATTATTTTAATTTATATTTAATTTATTTAACATTGTAGTACTTTAATACTAATATGTAAATATATTTAATATCTTATAAAATTGTGACTTTAAATACAGTCCATAATATCGAATAAAAATTAATTCATTTATTATATAATTATTCGAAAGTCAGTTTGTCTTCTAAATCTTTAAATATAGTTTTGCGTTTTGTGAGATAATAATCGAAATATAACTAATAAACATATTTAAAAATATTTAAATTTTTGAATATAAAAAATATTAATATTAATTACCATATATAATTATAGAATTAATATTGATTATAAAATTGAATAATTAATATAATTATATTCTTAATATATAATTATGCAATTATTTCTTGTTACATACTATGATACTATTAAAACAAAACATTTTTATTAAAATAAGTTTTTAAAGAGTTTTAATATTACGAATAAACACATTTTGCGATAATTTAAAATAAAATTGATTAAAGAATAATTTTGAGGAATAATATTGCTTATGAAATTATTTACTTTAGCATTTAGTAAGATATAATATTGAAGTGAGTTTTTTAAAATGAATTATTGAAAATCACTTCATATTTATTATAATTATTTGAATATACTTTATTGTTTCGTGAGAAAATAACTGAAGTATATATTACATTTTAATTTTAATATTTATAAAGTTTATTTATTAATAAACGTATTTCACAATATTTTTTGACCGATTTTTAGGAATAATAAAATAAAATACTATTCTGTACAGATTTATTTAATGATTTAATTATTGAAATAAAATAATTTATTAAATTACCCTAAGAGTAATAATCTAAGAATTTGTTAAATAATTGATCGAAAATCGCTTCGTCTAATTTAATAAATATTTAAACATAGCATACTATTTAATGAGTAAACGATTGAAGTTTGTAATTCATTTTTAATTCATAACTGTATTTCACAAAAATTTAATAACCTTAATAAACAATAAACTTTTTTTTTAATAATATCAATATGGAATACTACTACTAAATATTTTTTACTACTACTGAAATAATTATTAAAACATATTGAGCATTGAAATATTTTATTAAAATAATATTATTAATTTATTATTTTATCAATTATTATATTATGAGATTATAATTGCAATATAAAACACATATTTAATAACTAAACATATTCCACGCTACCTACATTTTTTAAAAATATTTAATAATATAATATATGTATTTATTGCTATTAAAATGTTTATTTAAAAAATAAAATATATTTTTGTAAAAATAATAAATTTCTGCCTATAATATATAATATAAAAATTAATCGAAAATCATTTTATAATTTAATAAGAATAAATAATTTAATTTACTCATACATGATTGCATTATTTTGTCACTAAATACAAAATTATATTTAATAGTTTATTATTAATTTAATAATATATGATTCATTTATTTCTTATTTTGTTTGTTTTTATGATAGCTCCTAACAATATTTAATTATACATATGGCTTGAAAAAATTCTAGTTATATTTTTAAAATAAATTATCATGTACTATTAATAGTTGGTGGGTTAGTAAATTTATATAATGGTTTTTAAATTAAAAAAGTTCGGTTAATTTTTGTCAGTTACAGTTGAACTCTACATCCCTCTGGTATGTTCTATTCTCTTGTTATTATTTTTTTTATGCCTTCATTCTCCCTAATTCTATCCTTCTTTCTCCACATACTATAGTTATGGTATAAAATAATCTAAAACACTTCAATAATAATAATTAATATATTTTAATTAAACACAGAACACAGAGTAAATGTATCATCTACACGACTCACACAGAACAGAACAAGAAGCATTATACATTACGTCACACAGACAGTGCTAACTAAATAGAATTTCTTAGCTAACTAAATAAATAGAATTGCTTATTTATTATCATACTCCCCCTCAATTCTATTATGCAAACCCAGTGGTTGTATACATTTAATAAAACTATTTAAATTTAATACTTTTGTACATATATCTGCTAATTGCTCATTGCTATTTACATATTTTAATTACAATTTTTCTTTTTTTAACTCATCTCTTATAAAATGAAATTTAATGTCTATATGTTTACTCCTATTTGTTTCTAAACTCTTAGCAATATCAATAGATGACTGATTGTCTTCATAAATAACAGGTTTTACTATTAAGTTAAAACTTTCATCTAATAATTGTACTAAAAATTTGACTTCTTTAATATATTCACACATTGCTACATATTCTGCTTCACAGCTTGACAGGCTAACTATACTTTGTTTCTTTGTTTCCCAGAAAATATTATTCCCAAATAATTTAATGACAAAACCTGTAACACTCTTTCGATCACTAATATCATTAGCAAAATCTGCATCAACATATGCCTCTACTACTTTTACATTATTATGGTTTTCAAGAATTAAACAATGGTTACATGTACCTTTTATATACCTTAGTACATTTCTTAAATGTTTCCAATGAATAGAACTGTAACAATTTTGAAAAATAGCTTACTGTATAACTTAAATCAGGTCTAGTTCCTAACATTAAATACATTATGCTACCTAGTAACTCTTTATAAGGATATTCTTTTGCATTTTCAGACTGATCAAACTTTAATTGTAACTTTGGTTCAATAGGTAAACTTAAAGTTTTACAATCATGCATACCAAATCTTTCTAAAATTTTATTTACTAAAGATTTTTGACTCAAAGTGATACGGTTATTTTCTCTCTGAATATCAATTCCTAAGAATCTAAATTTTTGACAATTTTCATAAGTTTTAATCTTAAATTTGCTCATCAGTAAATTTTTAATATGAGTTAAATTATCCTTTTTCTTTGAAAAACATATAGCATCATCAATATATAAAACAATATATGAATCACAATCTCTATTATATTCACCGCCGCTTGGTATATTTGCCCTGAAGATGGCCTACATTGTAGGCCGAAACATCAGCACACAATAAATAAGTTACACTTATTAAGGTGTTTTTATTGACTGCACCCCCAACTATTTCTTCCTTACAAATCTCTATTATAGTACAAACATGGATCAACTTTAGATCTCTTATAATTCAATTTAATTAAAAATTCACTAAATTTATGATTCCAACATTTAGCAGATTGTTTTAAACCATATAATGCCTTTTTAATTTTACACACTATATTTTCACTATTTTGAACACTTACACCTTCTGGAATCCACATAAACACTTTGTCTTCTAATTCACCATTCAGAAATGCAGATTTAACATCAAAATATTCCATTTCTAGATTCTGCTTCAGTGCTAAGGTTAACATTATTCTGATTGTCATCATTCTTGCTACAGGTGCGAAATAATCTCCATCGTCATCCTGCATGAAACCTCTAGCTACTAAATGAGATTTCTTTATTTTAATGCCATCAATTTCTTTTCCTGTGAATACCCATCTGCTATCAATTATTTCTTTTTCCTGAGGAATATCAACAATTTCCCATGTCTTGTTATCTTCCAAACATTTATATATGTGTGTGTATATATATATATATATATATATATATATATTATTGAGCAGAGTGGCTCAGAGGTAGAGCACTGAGTTGCTATGCCAGAAATCGTGGTTCAAATCCCACTGTAAGCCAAGACTTTTATTTAGTCTGTTTGCAGCCAGAGATAGATCATATAGGATCTAGGACCCTCCTGGGGCTCACCCAGCCTCTATAAAATATTATAAAAATAGGGCACCCAAAATAATGGGGGAAATCTGGCAGTTGGGCGTGACTTAGGACACGTCACCTCCTTGGAGAACCGTTGTCCATGAAACCATGTACTGAACCCCAGACACGTTCACGGATTGTAGTGGTACAGGTTTTTTTTATGTATACCAGCAGTTGCAGTAGTATTCTTTATTATTGTTTTTTTAATAAAAAGTTTTTAAAAAAATTAATGCGAAATGTGTTTAATAATTATATTTCAATTAATATCTCTCGTTACACAATATTATATTTAACGATGAATTAATTTCGAATCATTATATAATAAATGAATTCATTACTGTTCGATATTATGGACTATTTTTAATGACACAATTTTATAAAATATATTCACATATTAGTATTATAGTGGTACCAAATGGATATATAAATAGTAGTAAGCAAGATTTTAAAAAATATGTTTATTGATAAATATATTTATCCATTAAAAATATAATACAATTATTATATTTATCCTCCATCACAAGCAGTAAAATGTCAGAAGGACTAAAAGCAGAATCCCGGTGGAAGAACTAAGTCTCTTGTAACAAGACCTAAAAAAGAATTTTCAGGCTGGACGAACTGGAGTCTAGATATATAACATAAGCAGTTAGCTTTCCTGCTACCACAAGCTGACAGTTAAAAATCGCATGATCTCCAAAAGATGTACTGGACAGGATACATCTGGAAAGGAGAAATCTACTTTCTATGATGACCAAGTTTGAAGATAATATTGTTCTTATCATAATATTGTGCACCCCATATGGGAGCAACAATTTACAACAGATAGTGACACAATGGCATGCAGATCTCAGTAGGAAAGGAATGGAAAATAGGAAGAGTAAGGTATGATGTTCAGTAGTAATTGTGGTTTTCTTCTTATTGCGGAATACTACACACGGTATTTAATGCTAACTTGGTATGGAATATCATAAAAAATTCAATCAGGATGGAAGATAAATAAGATTCAATAAAGTCTATACACTATGTGCCTGATAAGAATAAGCCGATCTTTTGTGTATAATTAGAGAAAAATATCTCAACCTAACCAGGAATGTGTCATCTAAGGAACAGATGGAGATAGCAATCCTTGCTAGTCGCTCCCCTGTGTTGATGTGTGGGGTGGTGCTAAAAAAGAAGATGGTTTAAGAAATTAGTGATCATGATATAACATATTCGAGCTTAGTTTAACTTCAAATAGATCTTTAATCAGAAAGTAGTGTCTGTTTTGCATCATTTTTTTGGGGATATAAGAATTAGAACTGATGGGATAGCTTGACTGAAATCAAATGTAAAGTGCCTTCAAACCTAGCTACAATGCTTCTGTTTGTTTTATATACAGTAAACAATTTTTTGGGTTGGTCGTGGACAACCTCTACAAACCGCAAGTGCACCAAGCAAAGAACATGATGGCTGAGCATTATATGATTATCTGTAGACATAATTAATTTTGGAATTGTAGGTTCCGATTGTACCCCGTCCAGAATGCAAATCACATTATCCCAGATCACCAGTTTGGATTCAGAACATTCCACTCCACTATCCAGCAATGTCATCGTGTTGTGGATGTTGTTTCCTCAGCTTTAGAACGTGGATTGTATTGTCCAGCAGTCTTTCTTGGTGTTGAACAGGCTTTCGATTATTCATTTCCACTCAATCCCACTAGTTTCAAACCTCACAACCTCTTCAATTCCTCGTAATCCTCCGAGATATCTGAAAATAAGATGGTCTCGTGACCTTCTAAGTTGAACTTTTTATTTGAGTACTACCACTGTGTAGTTTCTCTACTTGCCTTTGTCTCTTAATCTTTATCTCTGACATTATTTATCTTTCATTATATTTACTTGAATCATTCAGTATACAGTTGTAAATTTCAATAAATACACTGAAAAAAACCCAAGAAATTGTAGGTTTGATTCCCTATCGCTAGTTAATATTTCTTAACTAACCTGCTTCTACAACACTTCTAATTGTATAATTCATCTAAAAAGATTTTTTAATGCATTTTATTCTCCAAGTTATTAAATCTATAATATGATGTATTAATAATGTCAAAATTGCCTTCTTTGAGCCCAGAACCTTACCGTCAATAAAAATATAGAAATAAAGACAAGCTTTGTTTGTGATAATTATGTTTATTGTAAGTAATCAATTAAGATTTGAACAAAAATATAAATAATCCAACAAATGTTTTTTCTAAATAAAGATAATAGAAGCTTACTATATTTATAACCTACTATTCTATTTATTTCTTATTTTATTCAAGATGCATTTATCCCCATACCAGTTTGAAGAAAATATTGTTTGAAAAATGCTATATTGTATAAAATATTGTTACATAACAAGAAGCTATGATTAATAACGATTCGTCTCATGTTAGAAATAGATAAATCAGTATTCCTGCCCAATTATGATGTGCTTAGACATACCTCCTAAAAATTGAATGAAATAATGATTTAATATTTTATATTTTAATTCTGATTATAATTCAACTGAATAATTTATTAGGTTAAATGTATTAAATGAATACTAACAATAATGAATTGTTGAATAAATTATAAATAGCAGAAAAAGGAAATAAATGAACATAGAAGAAAAAGAGTATACTCATCATCTACAAAGTCATAATAATAAAAAAAGACAGTTTTAATGAATACTGTGTATAAGCATACACATACATTTTAATCCTAGAAATGAAAACTATGTTTAAGGAAGTTAATTTTTTTTGTAAAATCTGGAAAAAATAATCCGATGTTTCCATTTGTTTCTTTTTAAATTATAAAATATATATATATGTGTGTGTATATATATATATATATATATATATATATATATATATAATAATAATATTTAATAATAAGGAAGACAGCTGCATACTGATTTCTTTACTACCATAATATTAAGTAAGATAAAGTATTTTAGTCTTCCGCCAGGATTCTGATTTTAGTCCTTCAGACATTTTACTGCTTGGGATGGACTCTAAATGCTGTTTAATAGTGTAGGAAGGTGAGATAATAATTTTTATTCTTATCGTTGGATTTATAATATCAGTAGAATATTTCTGTGGTAGAAAATGGTGTTCTCTGGTTGTCATCTTGGTCTAAACCAGCTTCCTTTAATGGATGTTTATTTTAAATCAATACTTATGTAAATGTTGTTGGAATAAAAAGATGACTATGAAAGATCTCAACAACTGTTAAGTATATATATATATATATATATATATATATATATATATATATATATATATATATATATATATATATATATACTAGCTGACCCCACAAACGTCCTGTGGAAGCAATTAAATCTGAAGATTTTTTTTTTATATAGATTATAATCATTTCGACCATTTCGATAAAAATATATGTAAATGTGATAGCGTCAGTTATCACTTGACCTAGTAATTGCATATATTGCCACTACTGTACTAAAGTAACAAATGTTACTATAGGATAAAAAAAAAAAAAGCACTCTCATTTTACTTTTATTTAGCTAAATTAAAAAAGTGCTACTTTACATGTCTGACAATGAATCTGTGAATTCAACGTGTTTATTTATAAACTATTATTTCTGCAATTTTATTTTTTATTTTACTTTTTTTTTAACTAGACAAAATTAAAAAATAAAGTTGAATATTATGGAATTGTAATGATGAATTTGATTTGTTGATATAGATATAGAAAAACATCTGACCCGACAGACACTGTCCTGTTCAAAGATTATAATTTATTTTTAATAGATTGTAATTACTGGACCGTTTTGATGAAAATATTTGTAAAATAAAATCATTAAAATATCTTACTTGATGGTGTCAGCTATTAGTTAAGCCAGGGAAGCCAAAATAAGAATACAATAAATCAGTAATAGTTAGTGAAAGAAAAATGAAACTTTTGGCTTGATAAGAATACTATAATTTAACTAAATATGTACTATAATGGTTTAAAATACCCTGCTAACATTACACTAAAACAGAAATGACTAATTAAACTGGTTGGTTTCCCTAAAAATGTGCATACTCCTGACATAAACATTTGGAATAAGTTGCTAATCGAAATCAAGCGAAGCTTTTTGGCATCTTAGACTGAGGCTTCCGTAATGTACATTATTTTTCTTTATCAATAAACAATAAATGTTTTTCATTTCATCATATATCAATGGATCAAATTCATCTTTACAATTTCATGATATTCGACTTTATTTTTTATTCTTGTCCAATTAACAACAAACAATAAAAAATGATAAGTTAACAAATTAAGAAATATTATTTAAAAAATAAGAAATAGTCTTATTGGTGAACCTTACTTATCTTCCATCCTGACGAAAAATGCTTTTTTTTTACTTCTCATTTCTGACAGTATTGCAACTATGGTAGTAAATCAGACCACGTTTTATTCACCCTATGTATGTTTTATTCACCCTATGTAGGATTTGGCAAGAACTAGAAGTTCACAATTACTCCTAACTCCTACACATCATAACTTATTCTTCCTACTTGATCATGCATTCGCTTGCAGTGATGAGCGTACCTTCACTTGTCATAGAAAAGCAATTTTTATCAATTTTCAAGTCGACTGTGTTAGGTTCTAAGTGAATATATAAATAAATTCTACAATAAGTCTTTTGTTGTGATTGGTTACAGTGGCAAGAACAGAGGATCAGTCAAAATTGATGGAAAAGTTGTGTGTCAAAGCATGTAAATACTAGTATTTTATATTAATATTTTAAAATAACAAGACTATAAAAAATATTTTTAAATGTTTATTAGTTGGTAATCACATTATGCATTAAAAATTAAATGTAATTATTTTCTCTTAAAACTAAACTATATTTGAATGTCTATAATACAAGATGAATTTATTTTCAATTAATTATATAATAAATGTAATAATTATTGATTTGTTTACTTATTTTAATAAAATATTTTATCTTATGTAATATTATATTAGTAAAGAAATTGGTATGCAGCAGTCTTCCTTATTATTCTTATATTTTATAAAAATCTTTATTAAAATTATTGTAAAGTGTGTTTATTAATTATATTGTAATTATTATCAATCATAACACTAAACTATATTTAAATATTTATAAAATTAAGTGATTTTTGATTAATTATATGATAAATGTATTTATTATTGTTTGACATTATTCCTCAATTATTTTCTCACGAAAAACTGAACTATATTTAAATATTCATGATCTAAGATGAATTTATTCACGATTAATTATATACAATGTAATTATTATTATTATATAATCATAGATTTTTTCAAAAACTTATTTTAGTCAAATAATTTAGTTTTGATTTAAATTTAAATACAATTACATATATATACATATGTTAATAGTATAATTTCATATTTTTTTTAATATTTAAAAAATATTATGAAAATATCTTATCTTACTAAATATTATAGTAGTAATAAATAAATTTATAAGCCGTAGTATTCCATATTTTTTATATATTGTTTTAACCTTGGAATGTTACACTTATTTTTACTAACGTGTCTGCTATATTGGGGTTACATGTGTACCCCAAATAAAAAGACGGTTTTTAAAGCGTTTACATTGTTTTTAATTTTAAAGTAATATAAAACACTCTTAAGCCATACATTAAAAAAATGAAAAAAATACTTAATGAGAATAAACTAATTACTGAATACATGAAGCACACACTTTTTCTTGATGTTCCAAACAAATAAATTGTTTACATAGACCACATTTAACTCTAGATTTTCAGTCTTGAGACCTAGGACAGAAATTACTCATTTTTTTCTAGACTTCCTCTGACTTCTTCTACCACTGGCCCATTTAAAATACGGTTGATGGTTTGACGGAGTTCTCGTCTTTAAGTTGGGTTTTCCAATCGCCTTGACGTCTGAGGTCTAATCAGATCTAGGGCCAATTTTTTTAGGAAAGATCTTCGGTTTGTAAATATTTCTTTGTCAGCTGCAGCACTCCCTCTTAACAGTAACATAGAATCGTACCTGTAATGTCATTTTTTTTTAGATGTCATTGTATTAACCCATAGCTGGTATGGTACATAAGTTGTTCCATAACTGGTAAGGTGTGGTCACTGGGACCCCGATACTTGTTAACTGAAAATATTCCCTGTTAATGTTCAATTAAAATCAAAACAATTTTTTTTACAATCATATATCATATCTATCTAAATGGTATTGAACACAAAAATGTCAATTTTTGTTTTGTATAAACGTTTATTTAACAAAACGCAAAACTGTAAAAATGAAAATTACAAAATATTAAGCATTAATATTAAGACATGTGTACATGAAAAATCATAAAAAGTAGTGATTGATTTTTATCATTTTCTATACAGGGAACTTCTGAAAAAATGGTCATTGAGTAGTAAAAAAAATATTATACAAATCACAAGCACTATTATAGGCAGTCTTCACACTCTTGCCACAATCCATGCATATTGGTGTACTGCAATGAGCCCAGTAAACCTTTGTTTTTTTATCCCTTATTATTTTACTAGGTAGAGCTGAGGGCTTTGGAATTTGGTAATTTATCAACCAAGCTATCGATTGCCTAAGATCATACGGGATGTGCAAGTGGTTACTCTCCTCTGAAGTTGTGGTTCAACCAGCTGCCTCGCTATATTTTTAATAAAGTCAAATCTTGATTCTTCATATTCCTGAATTTCATCGGTCCCATAATCTAACTCCGAATTAGAATCATGGTCACTTTCCAAATCTGGATCAAAGTCCTGGTCACTTCCACAATCGCTCATAGCACCTTCCAGCCATTCCAGAAAATTGGGATCATTAACATTCATCGGCAGTCACTGTGAATATGCCATTTTTGACTGCAATAATATCAATTATTTTTTATAAAAAAGTTTCACTAATGGTTTGGTGGGGTTATACGGACCCCACGCTCTACTAATAATGAAATAAAACTCAGAAATCACTTACCGCAGAACAACTACTTCTGTCAACAGCTCAGAAGCTATTGCCTAAAAGGTACTGTGGACCACAGCTCCTTATAGCGGCCCCTATGTGAATTAAAGAATAAACAAAACTGGTTGGGGCTCCCAGGACCCCACCATACTTGTTACGGGTTAAACCTAAATAAAATCAATTTACTAAAAATCACAGCCACAAATTCTAAATATCCACTGCATTGATTGAAAAAAAAATAATTAATTTCATGTTTATAAAAAAATATATTTATAATTTCCTTGTTTAAAATAAGTATTAATAAATTTCACTTTGTACTTACCCAAATAAAGAATCTTAGTCCTGGAAAATTTTACACCGATTGTACTACACTGGGGTACACCAGTACCCCAAAGGTTAAATAACTTGGTAAAAAACAACAATATCAACAATTCGAATGCCACACCCACTGTCTTGTCAAGACATAAAACTACTTTGAATCACAGATCTGCAGCTCTAACACTTAATAGAGGTACTGGGGTACAGGTGTACCCCAAGTAGCAATCCAGGGTTAAAAAATAATATAAAGATGTATTTATTAATTAGACATCAATTGCATTAAGGAACAAAAAATAAAAAATTATTGTTAATTAATTAATAAATGTAATAATTTTTATTATAGAATTATTAATTTTTTAAAAACTTATTTTAATAAAATATTTTATTCTAATAAATATTATATTAGTAGTAAATATATTTATATTATATTATATTTCTTTCTTATATCCCGAAACCCAAAACTATATTTAAAGGTTCATAAGATGAAGTTATTAATTATAAAATTAATTAATTAATGATTGTTAGAAATGATGGATTATTTTTAGACAAAATTTTATAAAATATAGAAAATAATTACATATAGGTGTTATAGCACTTCTGCCTGGCCAGGAAAATCTTTTCTCTTCAAAATAAAAATATCTAAAAATCAAAACAATTAACAAAAAATTAAAAAAAAACTATGAAAATATTTTGTCTTACAAAGTAGTGGTAGTAAAATCTGTAAGCAGTAGTATTCTTTATTATTATTTTTTTAATAAAAAGTTTTTAAAAAATTATTTGTGAAATTTGTTTATTAATTATATTTCAAATAATATCTCTCGTTACACAAACTTATATTTAATGATGAATTAATTTTCAAATTTTCATCATTATCATCATAAACTTTCCCTCTCTACCGCTGCACAGTGTGGATAGATGCCCTCTAAAGAGCTTGACCCAGGTGTCTCTCTCTTGAACCAATTCTCTCCTTCTGCTCAAGTCCAGCCCTCGCTTCCTGAACTCCTCCCACACGCCTTCTTCCCAGGTGATCCATGGTCTTCCTCTTGGTCTTCTTCTGTCTATTCTCGTTTCATATGTTATCCTGGCCGTTCTCTCCATGCTAATCCTCATGAGGTGCCCAAACCATTTTAGTTTATTTTCTTCAAGAGCCGTTTCTACCGGCTGTACATTGAGGTTCAATCTTATTGTAGTGTTGCGGATCCTATCTCTCCTGGACGAGGAGAGATTTTCAAATATTTATATAGTAAATGGATCCATTATTGTTCAATATTATGGACTTTTAATGTGACAGTTTTATAAAATAAATTTAAATATTAGTATTATAATAATACCAAATAAATATATAAATAATAGTATGTCAATTTTAAAAAAAATTATTGATAAATATATTTATCCAATTAACAATATAATACAATTATTATATTTATCCTCCGTCACAAGCTGTAAAATCTCAGAAGGGCTAAAAGCAGATTCCTTGCGGAAGACACTAAGTCCTTGTTACAAGACTGAAAAAGACTCCAGAACGAACTGGAGTCCTTTGACTCATAATTTTGATTGTGAGAAACCAACTTATTATAGTAAAAACGGTAGGGCAGTGGCTGTTGCTTGCTCACCGATTTTGTATAAACATTTGATTGATAAGAATACTATTTTAACTAAATATGGTTTACAGCAGTTAAACTATTCCTGCTAACATGACCATTAAATTAGCACTTAGAATAAGTTACTAATCAAAATCAAACTGTTGCTTGTTTACCAATTTTATATTAACTCTATACATCCATTAAAGGAAGCTGGTTTAGACCAAGATGACAACAAGAGAACACATTTTCTACCTTATAGGGTAACCTTATAGGAACTTATAGGGGACCGAAAAACTAAGACAAAAAGTTCTTTAGAGATTTGCTCGTTTTTGCTTAGTTTTAGAGAAAATCGCAAAAAAAAAGAAACAAAACAAAAATGTTACAGGTAGCGATTATCACCTTTCAAAGTTCGTCAGGCTAGGCAGTGAGATATGTAAACACTTGATGTTATCCTTTACATTCTTTTATTTGTTTACATTTTGGCTTCCTTCTAGGATTATAATTCCTAAATCAGTCTTCAGTCCCCTTCAAATCAGGATATTCTTGCGTTGTCCTCCTGGTCCTACGGTTGATTTTATGTTTGTAAACCTCATTTTTGAGGACAGTAGCTCTATCACATTATTCGTCAAACCAGGAATTATTAGGTTCTGGTTTATAAGGTCCCAATGTTTTATCTGCACTTTTTATCATGGCACTGCTAATTGCATTCCAATTATCATCCATGCTAAGGTTTGGGAATTGAATTATTCTAAGTTTGGACCTGTATTGTGCTGAGGATTCCTCATCCCTTAGTTTCACAGTATTAAATCTTTTTATTTTTTCTGACCTTTGCGTTTTTATCATGGAGATTCGGTCCCTGATGTAAGCTACGAAGAGGTGATGGTCAGAATCAATGTTTGCTCCTCGGTATGTGCGGACATTGAGGAGATTTGATGACATTGATTTAAAGATGAATTAATTTTCGAATAATTATATAATAAATGAATTCATTACTGTTCGATATTATGGACTATTTTTAATGACACAATTTTATAAAATATAAAATATATTTACATATTAGTATTATAGTGGTACCAAATGGATATATAAATAGTAGTAAGCAAGATTTTAAAAAATATGTTTATTGATAAATATATTTATCCATTAAAAATATAATACAATTATTATATTTATCCTCCATCACAAGCAGTAAAATGTCAGAAGGACTAAAAGCAGAATCCCGGTGGAAGACACTAAGTTTCTTGTAACAAGACCTAAAAAAGAATTTTCAGGCTGGACGAACTGGAGTCTATCTAGATTATCTAGATATTCAATGAATATCTATCTAGATATTCAGCAGGAAAGCTAACTGCTTATGATATATATCTATGTATCATAAGCAGTTAGCTTTCCTGCTACCACAAGCTGACAGTGAAAAATCGCATGATCTCCAAAAGATGTACTGGGCAGGATATATCTGGAAAGGAGAAATCTACTTTCCATGATGACCAAGTTTGAAGACAATATTGTTCATATCATAATATTGTGTACCCCATATTGCAGATGGGAGCAACAATTTACAACAGATAGTGACACAATGGCATGCAGATCTCAGTAGGAAAGGAATGGAAAATAGGAAGAGTAAGGTATGATGTTCAGTAGTAATTGTGGTTTTCTTCTTATTGCGGAATACTACACACGGTATTTAATGCTAACTTGGTATGGAATATCATAAAAAATTCAATCAGGATGGAAGATAAATAAGATTCAATAAAGTCTATACACTATGTGCCTGATAAGAATAAGCCGATCTTTTGTGTATAATTAGAGAAAAATATCTCAACCTAACCAGGAATGTGTCATCTAAGGAACAGATGGAGATAGCAATCCTTGCTAGTCGCTCCCCTGTGTTGATGTGTGGGGTGGTGCTAAAAAAGAAGATGGTTTAAGAAATTAGTGATCATGATATAACATATTCGAGCTTAGTTTAACTTCAAATAGATCTTTAATCAGAAAGTAGTGTCTGTTTTGCATCATTTTTTTGGGGATATAAGAATTAGAACTGATGGGATAGCTTGACTGAAATCAAATGTAAAGTGCCTTCAAACCTAGCTACAATGCTTCTGTTTGTTTTATATACAGTAAACAATTTTTTGGGTTGGTCGTGGACAACCTCTACAAACCGCAAGTGCACCAAGCAAAGAACATGATGGCTGAGCATTATATGATTATCTGTAGACATAATTAATTTTGGAATTGTAGGTTCCGATTGTACCCCGTCCAGAATGCAAATCACATTATCCCAGATCACCAGTTTGGATTCAGAACATTCCACTCCACTATCCAGCAATGTCATCGTGTTGTGGATGTTGTTTCCTCAGCTTTAGAACGTGGATTGTATTGTCCAGCAGTCTTTCTTGGTGTTGAACAGGCTTTCGATTATTCATTTCCACTCAATCCCACTAGTTTCAAACCTCACAACCTCTTCAATTCCTCGTAATCCTCCGAGATATCTGAAAATAAGATGGTCTCGTGACCTTCTAAGTTGAACTTTTTATTTGAGTACTACCACTGTGTAGTTTCTCTACTTGCCTTTGTCTCTTAATCTTTATCTCTGACATTATTTATCTTTCATTATATTTACTTGAATCATTCAGTATACAGTTGTAAATTTCAATAAATACACTGAAAAAAACCCAAGAAATTGTAGGTTTGATTCCCTATCGCTAGTTAATATTTCTTAACTAACCTGCTTCTACAACACTTCTAATTGTATAATTCATCTAAAAAGATTTTTTAATGCATTTTATTCTCCAAGTTATTAAATCTATAATATGATGTATTAATAATGTCAAAATTGCCTTCTTTGAGCCCAGAACCTTACCGTCAATAAAAATATAGAAATAAAGACAAGCTTTGTTTGTGATAATTATGTTTATTGTAAGTAATCAATTAAGATTTGAACAAAAATATAAATAATCCAACAAATGTTTTTTCTAAATAAAGATAATAGAAGCTTACTATATTTATAACCTACTATTCTATTTATTTCTTATTTTATTCAAGATGCATTTATCCCCATACCAGTTTGAAGAAAATATTGTTTGAAAAATGCTATATTGTATAAAATATTGTTACATAACAAGAAGCTATGATTAATAACGATTCGTCTCATGTTAGAAATAGATAAATCAGTATTCCTGCCCAATTATGATGTGCTTAGACATACCTTCTAAAAATTGAATGAAATAATGATTTAATATTTTATATTTTAATTCTGATTATAATTCAACTGAATAATTTATTAGGTTAAATGTATTAAATGAATACTAACAATAATGAATTGTTGAATAAATTATAAATAGCAGAAAAAGGAAATAAATGAACATAGAAGAAAAAGAGTATACTCATCATCTACAAAGTCATAATAATAAAAAAAGACAGTTTTAATGAATACTGTGTATAAGCATACACATACATTTTAATCCTAGAAATGAAAACTATGTTTAAGGAAGTTAATTTTTTTTGTAAAATCTGGAAAAAATAATCCGATGTTTCCATTTGTTTCTTTTTAAATTACAAATTGTCTAAACACAGTTGAATTTCAAATATTTCATTACATCAACACACTTTAAATTAATCAATTACATCTTCAGTCAGTGGCGAAAAAATTTAAAATGAAACAGGAAGAATAGTTTGCACCTGATTTTATGCGAAAAGTTATTTCTAGCAATATAAAATCAAGTTATTGTAAAGAGATGTAACATTTTTATAAATTCTGACCATTTCGGATATTTATACAATATATTTTGAGCTTCTGACTTACTTTAAGCTGGTAGTTATCACGTTCATTATTTAATTAATTAGTAATATATTTTAAAAAATTTTCACACAAAAATGGGTAATTAGCACTTCAGTTTTTAATTTCATCCTTAAGCTCTAAAAACAATACACTTGTAAAGTTTTTTATTTATTTTACTATAAAAAAAAGAAAAAAAATAGTATAGTTGATAAAATAAAGTAAAATACAATTTTTTTTATCATAGCAAGATTTATTTTTTTCAAAAATTCACAATTAAATAAATGTTATTATCCCTACTAATTATATTTTAATAGGTATTTTATTTTTTAATAATAAAAAAGTAATTAATCAGTATAAATTAGAGTATAAATAGAAAAGTTGGTTCAATAAAGACGCTATGGATATAAAATGATATATATGTTCCTAGATTTTTCTAATTAACTGCGCGTGAGGTTGGGATGGTCTAGAGGTAAAGCGCATGACTCACGATGCAAACAGCGCGAGTTCGAATCCCGGTGCCACAAGCAATAAAAAAAAAAAAAAAAAAAAAATACTACGAGAATGGGCCCGGCTGGTCTCTCTGAGAGAGAACCTAAGAACTCAAATACGAGGATCTCCTAAGAGAGATAGTAGCTGTAAGCTACACAACATTACGAGGAACCTCTCTGACCATCTCACCTGGAAGAATTAACATCAACACCAGTTGGTGCCTAGTTCTTCCAGGCGGTACGAACGCTGATACGGTTGGCGAATGATGCATCGAAGCAAATATTCGCCGACCATATCAGCGTTCGTGCTGACCAAAATTTTTATTACCTATTATGCGATTGATTGATTTGGAAGATAACATATTTATTTATTTAATTATTTTAATTTATATTTAATTTATTTAACATTGTAGTACTTTAATACTAATATGTAAATATATTTAATATCTTATAAAATTGTGACTTTAAATACAGTCCATAATATCGAATAAAAATTAATTCATTTATTATATAATTATTCGAAAGTCAATTTGTCTTCTAAATCTTTAAATATAGTTTTGCGTTTTGTGAGATAATAATCGAAATATAACTAATAAACATATTTAAAAATATTTAAATTTTTGAATATAAAAAATATTAATATTAATTACCATATATAATTATAGAATTAATATTGATTATAAAATTGAATAATTAATATAATTATATTCTTAATATATAATTATGCAATTATTTCTTGTTACATACTATGATACTATTAAAACAAAACATTTTTATTAAAATAAGTTTTTAAAGAGTTTTAATATTACGAATAAACACATTTTGCGATAATTTAAAATAAAATTGATTAAAGAATAATTTTGAGGAATAATATTGCTTACGAAATTATTTACTACTACTTTAGCATTTAGTAAGATATAATATTTCATTAAAGTGAGTTTTTAAAATGAATTATTGAAAATCACTTCATATTTATTATAATTATTTGAATATACTTTATTGTTTCGTGAGAAAATAACTGAAGTATATATTACATTTTAATTTTAATATTTATAAAGTTTATTTATTAATAAACGTATTTCACAATATTTTTTGACCAATTTTTAGGAATAATGAAATAAAATACTATTCTGTACAGATTTATTTAATGATTTAATTATTGAAAAATTTAACAACCTTAATAAACAATAAACTTTTTTTTAATAATAACAATATGGAATACTACTACTAAATATTTTTTACTACTACTATAATAATTATTAAAACATATTGTGCATTGAAATATTTTATTAAAATAATATTATTAATTTATTATTCTATTATTTTATCAATTATTATATTATGAGATTATAATTGCAATATAAAACACATTTTTAATAACTTTACATATTCCACGCTACCTATATTTTTTAAAAATATTTTATAATATATTATATGTATTTACTGCTATTAAAATGTTTATATATAAAATAAAATATCTTTTTGTAAAAATGGCCTGCACAAATCTTTTCTCTTCATAATAAAAATATTTAAAAATTATCACTATCATAAGAATAATAAAAATAAATTATAATATAAAATTGACGTCAGTCAACGAGATCCTAATTAAAGCAATGTTGAATGAACATTCCTTGTGTACATAGCGAAAATTGCGAGAACACGGGGATATAGGATCGGTGAAGAGAATGGATGTGTCTGGCCGTTCACGAGCCAGGTTAGCTCAGTTGGTACGAGCACCACGACGGAGACGTGGGCAACCCGGGTTCGAATCCCGGGCCTGGACAAATCTTTTCTCTTCAAAATAAAATATTTAAGAATATTATTACTATTTCTTGTATTTGCTAAAGTATTTTTAATGATTAAATCTTCGGTAACGGTTCGACAGCAAAAGGTTGATACAAGTATTGCCAGTTGATGAATTTGTCACTTATCATCCTTGAACCTCCAGAGTAGCAACCGAACAGAGAACAAAAGAGTATCAGAAATGCTGAACCAGCAACTACTACCCCTAGCACTGATCAATAAACGACAGACGCATTTCACAGCTTGTGGGATTTTCTCAAGATGTTGCCACTGACGGATCTGTTGATGTAGCTACAATAGACAAAGGGGTTTACATCTGTTGGGTGTTCCTAAATAAAAAATCGGAAATTGTGTACCTCTCAAAGAAGATTGAGATGATGAATATCGGATGAATAGTGAACACTGGAATGACGGGTATGGTATTAGAGAATTTAATAAAATAGTTATTAGCGTAAAATATTGATATGGAAATGGTCGGGAGATGCAGTCAATAAATTTTACTCAAAATAAGATTAACTTATTTCATTTGTGCCGATGTTTCGGTCTAATTTTTAGGCCATCATCAGGACTGAGAAATAAAACAGAAACAAAAAAAATGTATGAATAATGCTGTACTAAAGAAAATATAACAGGTTAATTTAAACAGAAATGATAGGAATGATAAGAAATAAATAAAAAGAGCAAAAAGTAATTTATGAGAAATAACAAGACTGGAATGAAATCTACAAGATAATAAAAGTATAATAAAATTATAAGAGAAATTATTTTAGTACAAAATATAATGAATTTCATGTTCATGGTAAATATATTGACTGCACTCCTCGACTATTTCACACTTTTTCATTAATAAAATCGATAAAAAAGGCAGAAGTTTACTAAGTTTAGCAACACCAAGGTTCCTCAAAAAAGGAATTCTTGAGATTATTTATGTATAATTTTATAAGTTTAATAAAAATAAATTAATTGGAGAGAAAATGTAGTGAATAAATACTATATTACTTCGAGGAAGCTGGGTGGTTCAATAAGTAGAGAGCTTTGTTGATGTGATAAGGTTCCTGGGTTCGAATTCGGCCGTGAGAGATAAATTATTTGAACTGTTAGCAGCCTTAGATTCAACCTGAGGGATCTGTAGACTCTTCTTGGGCTCACCCAGCCTCTATCTAACGATTGGATTTATAGACGATAAAGATATTATGTGGATATATTTCAAAAAGTTTGCATATAACAGAATCTTTGAACTCGATTTTCGGCTAACATTGAATTAAATTGAAACTTTGCAAACTTCTGAAAGCTTGATGACAATACGATAGTTTAATAAGTTTGTCTCATTATCCTGAACAAGATCTTGAGGATTAGAGATTTTTCAAATCCGAAAACACAGTAGTGCCTTGTACCAGGTATTATGTATATTCTTTGTATGCACTAGCGGATATAGGAGAATTTTCAGGGGGGAGCATGGGTCAATGTGAAATTGTTATCAATGTATACGATCCATATATGAATGAAGATACATAAAATATCAATTTTTAATTTAAGATAACTGAGGCCAGAAATCAATAACATGGATAAAACAAGCTCCTTGATCAAAGCGGTAGCTATCTATATATGAATGAAAAACATAATAGGGTTCGTCGCCCAAATCGCCGATTTTGGATGCACCCATTGAGAAAACATTCGCTACAATGAATAATTTTGGTGTTTTTTTCTTGTTGAAAACAAACTAAAATTCAAGTCAATATCAACTAATGAGAACTCTAGGGGGGCATGGCCCCCATGCCCCCCCTCAAATCCGCCAATGGTACTATGGGATTCATTTTGAACTAAGGCATCTTTGAGACAAGCATACGACTACTGGCAGGATCAACTGGGGAGTTTCGTATATTTTGTATAAACTGAGTAACCTTAATTAAGAATAAAAAACCTGGTGATTGAGAGTTGTCGACTATATTGTTCTCCTTATCGTGCCCTAACAGCAAAAAAACAGGCTTTTTAGTTTATTATATTAAATTATACACTGGTATAAATATAAAATTGACACGTGGACCATGCAAATACATAAATTGTACTTACAAATTGATTATGACAAGTTTATTTTCCTTTCATCAAAATTAAAACGAATGTTTTATTTATTTCCATTGCAGAAAAACACGCAATTTCGCCCAACACGTTTGAGGTAACTTTAGAAAGTATTTGGGTTAAACTAGATTCAGTTGTGATTAAGATGGAATTAGAAGTACTTGTTTCTCGGTGTATTTTTCGATAACAAAAAAATCGACGTTGAACCAATGGGCTTTGCTTTGAACTGCGGAAGCTTTTGGCGTTTAATACTATGACGATCTTTCAAAGAACTTAAGCCCTTTGATCAGGAGGAACTGGACCCTCTTAAGGTCACTGCTTTGTTCGGTTCCTAGAAACTATTCTCTTACGTTGTAGAACATAAAACCCCGCTTATCCGGAACAGAGGCTATCCGGAAAGATCTTTCTGGATACCTTTAAGTTTATTAGAAACTGGTTTCCCCAATATTAACTGCAATTCGTTATTTTCATATTAAAATTCAAAATGAATTTAAGAAACATTTTAATATTTACTTTTATATACATCTGTGTTTTTAGAAGATACTAAATACATTGTCGAATATTATGCAAAGCAAGCGGGTACCTAACAAATCATTGAGGTGATTGGTAAACTTTCAAGGGTCACACCGAGAAGTAGGTGGGAGGATCGCGTTAAAGATGATCTTACGGATATTGGTTTAGGTGGTCATCCGTGGATGGAATTTGTTATCAGCGATTGCTGGTATCGAGTTTCGGATCCTTTAATACTTTAAAGGAATTTTTATCATTGTAATTTTTTATAATTATTAGACGTGTGCAAGTAAAGTGAATCTTGTTATACTTTAAAAGTATCTTGTATTCATGGCCAGTATTCAATTGACCATGATCTCTTTTAGTGTGATTTATTTTTATTTGATCGTGATATAAGACTTTTCATTATGTATGTTAGTAAATAAGGTTTATTATTCGTGTTACCTTTTTTTTTTTTTTAACTCGCAGAAAATTCGTTTTTTTTAGTGCACCGACATTGGTATATTGTTATCTATTTTTCTTTACTGTTTCTTATCCTTGCTTATTTTAGAGAACGGGAGGAAAACGCTTATTTATATATATATATATATATATATATATATACACACACACACATACATTTAAAGTAATATATACACGCATTAGTGTCATATAAAAATAAATAAAATTTTATGTTACTATATTTCCCAGCCCATATCATATCCGTTCTATTTCGATTGATTTACAAGGTAGCTGTTATCAATGTTCAGGTTATGATGTAGGATAACAGTCAGCGGAGATCGGCTAATACACAAGTATGTTAAAATAGAAAATAATCGATTCTGAAATTTCGTATTCCTTAAATTTGGCTATTAAAAATAGGGTAGAGAAGAAATGGCAGCTAGAGGTCTGACAGAGGATTGTATGGGCAGGAGTATTGAAGGGAAGGTGTTTTGGAGGGGGGTTGCAAAAATCGATAATAATAATAATAATATTAATAGTGTAAAAAATAAAATAAAACCATGAAAAGAAAAGGGATTCACTTTTAATTTGCTAATATTGCACTATATGAGTTAATCAGAACCCAACAAGTATACGCTCGTTTCCTGGACTAATTGCTCTCAGTCACGCGAGGGGGTCTCTCCCCCCTGCCCCCTTCGCTTTCACACGATATATAAATTACCTTTTCGCCTATTAAACTTTCAAAACAAATTATCTTCCGAAACACAGGTCTCAGCTCCGTTTGTATGAATGGGACGTTGCCCATTGTCCTAGGAAAGATACGAAATATCCCACTCCCTCTACGAAACTTGGGCGATAAATCAACTGTCATCCCGTGCATGAAGAAATAAAATAACAATTTTGTGAGTTAATAACTCACAGGAGTCTTATCATTTTGAAAAAAAGAAAGAAAACACCATGCTGTTATCTTGCGGAGGATAAGGTAGGGTGAGTACGCCACCGATGAATTTTTAATAATTGGCTTTTGAGTTTGTTGAAAAAATGCACCGCATTATCCTTAGATTTTTAAAACTACCTAGTGTAAATAATGTTAAATTATCATACATATATACTACATAAGACAATCTCTCTTTTTTTTTTTCTAAGGAGCTGTGTATGTTAGAAACGTAGCTTGAGTTACTGAGCTTTAGGTACCACGTTCGAGGATGGCTTTAGTATATTAATTATTAATTAGTATGATTTATTTTTTAATATCTTACTTTCATATCTCAAAGCATTTTTTGTGAATAAAAAAAAATCTGTACCACTACAACCCGTGAACAATTCTGGGGTTGAGTAGATGGTAGAGAATGTACTGTTTCATCGACAACGGTTGTGCAGGGTGGTGATTTGTTCTAGATTACGCTCAACCGCCAGACTCCCCCCTTATTTTGGATACCCACTTTATAGTGGCTGGGTGAGCCCAAGGAGGGTACTAGATCCCATAAGATCCTTCTAAAGATGCTAAGAGATTAAATAAATGTCATGCCAGCCGCGGGTTTGAACCAATTCAAACGGAATGTTAGCTGTGCTCTACCACTGAGCTACTCTGCTCCTCCATATTTAGTAAAATTTCATATAAATTAATAGATAAGCAATCGAAATTTACTTTAATGGATGAGATGAAACAATAAGTAAAATTTGACAATGAGGTGAAAACAAATTACCGAGTGAAAAGTGAATATGGGGAATGAATAATATATGTAAATTTTTATAATTATTGGTCAATTTTTTTGAGTTTTAAATATTTTTATTTTTAAAGAGAAAAGATAGGCCCTCGGACGGGATAATAAGATAAAGAATAATATAATATATAATATAGTATAATATACAATATATATAATATATATAATAGTATATAATATATCATAATATGATATAAAAATAAGAATAATATATGAGTTTCAATTATTTTCGAATATTTGAAAATTGGTGTTTTGAAATATGTTCAGTTTTATCCTGATTATTTAAAGTCGTGACTCGAATCAGTAGGATCTAGAGACCTCTCTTAGGCTCATTCAGCCTATTTAAAGTATGTATCTTTATTTAGGGGAAACCTGGCGATAGAGTGCGATATCGTTCAAACCGCTTACTTGCACAACCCCAGTCTACCATGTACTGAACTCAATACTTTTCATGAGTAATCGCGGTGAAGATTTTTTTATTTATTTCAATAGTGAAAAATAGACTGCTTGTGATCTTCAGTAAAAAAAAAAATCTTAATTTTCTGTTTTTAGAAATTTGAAAATTGTTGTTTTATAGTTTATTATTAATTTCTAAAATTGTTCTGGGATAGATTTCACTCAAAATAAACTTTTTATTAGAAGTTAGCTTATAACTTATCCTCATTTAATTAACTTATTAATTAAATTACATATAATAATGATAAGTGCTAATTATTATATTCTTTGCCGTTTACTCTAAAATAATAAAGCTCTTATTTCATTTTCTGTGATGTTATTTTAAAAAGGAATTGTTCTTAATTCATAATTTGTTTTTCATAATGAACAGTTCCGTTCATGATACAACTTTATTTTATTATCTTCTGCTGGAGTTTTCACTGTCTCGAATATTCTTTCAGACATTCAATATTTATTTATAATGGAGAAGCGGGGTAGCTCAGTAGTATAATGATGAGTGGCCGTACAGAAGGCTCCGGGTTAAAATCCGATTGTGGTAGATAATTTATTTATCTGTTAACAGCCGGGGATGGACCCTGGGGGATATGGAGACCCACCTAGGGCTCACACCGCCTCTATAAAATGGGGGACAACCTGGCGGTTGTGTGATCTAGGAGAAATATCCTTCCTTCACAAGTGTTGTCCAAGAAACACTAGTCTGTACCACGCAGTTAACCCAAGACTTTCAACGGGTTTTAGTAGTACAGGTAATAACTAATCCTTGTAGAATAATATTTTAGAAAATGAAATACGAGCTTTAGTGTTTTGGAATAAAATATATAATAATAAATGTTGTGCAAACATCATATACATATGTATGTATGCATATTTATATTTTTAATATAAAAAATAATGCATCAATACTCAATACATGGTGCAATCAATGTTATTTGCCCTGTATTGGCGTTAGGTAGGGCCTGGAAGGGAGAAAAAAATTGGGGTTCGGTGGGACATAAATATTTTAGGGTTTACAACTGGCGACACGGTCCCGTCGCATCTCGCCTTTGGGGATAATTTAGGGATTGCCTTCGTAGCTGGGCCCTACAGAGCCCTAGACGATACATCTCGGCCCTATTTTTCACAAAAATACTCATAGAAATTACTAATAAAAAAGGAAAAAAAGGTAAATTATGGGAATTGTTCAGATACGTCTTATTTAGTCTACTTAATTTTCATTTAATAGATATTTATTATCATTAGAATGTATTTATATATATTAGCTATGGTGTATGTCCTGAATATACTTGAATTTTATGTATCTTTGATCGTTTATATGTGTATATATGTAACTATTATGTTGTCGTTAGTCTTGAATTATTATATGTTCTGTCTTTCTTGTACTACGTCATCAGGATAAAATACTTCATCAAAATGATTTAAAAGTCGATTTTTTTATTATTTAGAATAGAAAAAAAATTCATTATTCCAGAACCACAATGTTTGATTACAAACAAAACCAAGTTTCTAGCCAGAATTTAAATTCAACTTTTAAAATCTTTTAATAACATCCCACTGATTACTCTGGCCAGGTACTTGGAAACTAACCTATTTAAATAAGTAAATCAAATTAGAAATTACATAAGAATGATAAAGACACTGGACCATAGCTCCAACTATATTCTATCGTTGTGAAATCTGGCAACTAACTATTCGGAGGAATATACACAACGCCGAATTGCTCCTACATTGGATCCGATGCGATGCGACGCGATCCTATATTATCACATACGATGGTGGGCTGAAAAAACAAATAACTGAAATACGCAGTGAGTGCCTACACTGGATCAGATCCGACATGATTCTATTTTTTTTCAATCCGATAGTGAAACTAGTCACTGCCTTCCGAATAAAATAGTATTAATTTTATTCTTTTATTTCTTATATCTTATATATATTATAGTGAAATATAAATATATTAAAAATAATTAATAAATAATCTTAATTTTATAAATTTAAGGAACCAAATGTTATAACAATGAGCTAATATTACTATATTAGAATATTTTTGTCTTGCTGTCTGAAGAAAAAATAAATAATTTAGTTGTTTTTCAATAAAAAAAATAGAATTTATTGTTTTTATTATATATTCGTGTTTTATATAATGATTTAATTTTCTCGATTGTGATAATATCTATTTCTTTGATGACACAATCGAGGCTCGTTTCGAACTAATTCTATGAGTAATTCTTTGTCTATTTTGTTGCTCATCTTTGCAAACGAGTATAAAAAATCAGAAAAGCCCTTACCTCCCAATGTTGCCAACTGTTTAACAAATAAATTAAACATTATGATGATAATTATATCAAAAGTTAATGTTTCCAATTTTATTTGACGAATTAAAATTATATGTAGGTATAATTTTTATGTACATTTCTGATAGATATAATTTTATTCAACGGAAAAATAACCTTCGCTACTATATTTAATGATTCATGAAGATAAGTGATAAAATATTTTAATGAGAATTGAGAATATTTAATTTTGATTTATGACGGATATTTATATAATAGTTAATTATCAAATTACAATGTACATTTTTTAATAAACATTTTAGACAATAAAGGTTAAGTTGCCACACATGGTAAAGGCTGGCTTTTCGGATTGAAAACTAATGATTTTGAAATGTGAAAATCGCACCTGATCGTACAGTATCGCATCGGATCCAATGTAGGCGCTTCCGTATAAATAAACTATTTTGATTCCACGAGCGACTAAATGTCGCTCGGATTGTTCGTATAAAAATGGATCGGATCGGAGCGGATCCAATGTAGGCACTCTCGATATATTTCAGTCATTTGGATTTCTTCCGAATTCTGATCGTATCGCATCGGATCCAATGTAGGTGCACCCTCAGGCGGATTTGAGTATTGTGATGTGACGTATTCTATTAATTAACGAATATTTATTCGTGGATTTTGGGTTACATTCTATTAATTTGTACGATTCACGTATTTTGAGTTGTCGGTTTGAGTGTTTTATGTTTCAAATAAACCGAAAATACGGTTTTATTAATTTTTATCAAGTAAGATTTAATAAAAGCCTGAATGAAGTAATGAAGTATATTGAAGCAAGCAGCATGGCCAATAATAAAATCTGCGTTTTTGAGAGAAGTATTAAAAGACTAAAAAACCACCTGCAAGAAGCTGTCAAAATAATTGACAATTTAACAAGATGTATCCAATAGCTAAAAGCTTCAAGGAAATCCTCGGGAATACACCTGTAGAGGGTAGGTGGAGAGGAATATAAGGAAAAACTAATTTGTAACTCGCATATCTGAGAAGATGTGATTCAATTTCGAAATCGACCACACAGCTGCTCCACATAAAAAAATTGGAAAAAGGATCTAAGCTGAAATATATTAAGTTTAAGAGATTTTTGGGAAAACCTCTCAGACAGCAATGGATAACAGGCATGAGCTTATACAAGATTTTTATAAGAGTATCTCTACCATTATACATTTCAAACAACTGATGAGAACTATATATATATCAGATTAAGATCACTGTAATAAAATGCTTATTACATACAATTAAGTATCTGTAGTATACCCATCCTGAACCAAATATTCCCTCGGTATTTAGTAGCCAGGTTTTACAACCATATAGGACAGTTTGAGCATGATTATTGTATCTATTTTTTTATTTTTTCACGCACTTATGGATTCAAAACAGAGATGGTCGGTAAGTCCACCGATCTGCTGATATTATTTTGTTTTTTGCCTCAGAGGGTTATCGAGGTAGTGAGAGGTAGCAAAGTTTGAATCTATTGCGTTTGAGCGGGAATAAAGTTGGTCATAAAAGGACTGGTATCCGGTTCGAGCCAAATCAGCAACAAATGGGGCTGGCCATTATGGATGACTTTGTTCGTAACCGAGTAAGGAGCTTTGACGATTTTATGAACGATTTTTTTTTTTTTTGCATATTTTTTTACTTTTTATAATGTAGGATATTAATTCCTTTAAAATTTATTTATTGAAATTTACAACTGTATGAAATTCACAAAATGTACATAATGGCATGTGATAAATACAATTAGAGAAACTACTCAGTGGTAATACTCAAATAACAGATTAAGCTTGGAAAGTCACGAGACCATCTTCTTTTGAGATTTCTCAGAGGATTATCGGAATTGAAGATGTAGCTAGTTTGAAACTAATGGGTTTGAGTGGGATTAAAGTTTGTCTTGATAGGATTGATCGGGTTCTGGCTAAATTAACAACGAATGGAATATTATGGTCGTTATGAATATTATTCGTAACAAAGTAAGAAACGTTAAGGATTTTAAGAAGTGTTTCTGATTCTAAGGATTGGATACGAGAGGAATTCGAAGGCTTGGAGCCCCAAAGCTCTCCGTAAGTCCAAACAGATCTTATAATAGTCATGTATAGTATATGATTCTTTTGTAATTGATTTTTTTTTATTTTTGTAATTTGATTGAGCTTAGAGCTTTTGTCTAGTAAGTGTTGAAGTAGCCTGAAACGGTGAGCTGTTTCTTGTATCAATCTAGTAAGAGGATTCCAATTTAAGCGTTCGATAAGATGTAGGTCCTAAGTACTTGTTCTACAGGTATCAGTGGGATGTTATTAAACCGTACTTGAGGACAGGAAATCTTTTGTTTACGTCGGAGGGTAATAGTGATTTGACGTGAATTTTTTAAAAACTAAAATCCATATCCTCATATTTTCAGCAACTTATCTCATTCATCAGTTCAGCCAATGATGAGGATAGTAATCTGACAAATTTTTGGTTATTATATTTTATATAAGTCAATATATTGGTATTTGAAGTTTGACGAACTGTCCACAAAACATTACTTACGTTATATCTGTAATAGCAGAGTTTTTATTATATATATTTTTCCCCTTCGCTTTGGACAACCACATGCCAATTTCAATTCCTTCTGATTTGGTGCTTTCTTTTCCTCCAATACTATCTCATCCTTTCACCATGTCTCTTTTTCCTTTCTTCCGACCACTTCGTGCTTGTTATTTTATCGCTTGTACTCTGGAATCCCAAGTTTCTGAAGGCATCTCTCTGTGCTGCAGCTTCTGCTTTTATGTTGTGTATTTCTAAATCTTTTTTAATTTCTCGGATCCAGCTAGTCGTAAAATTATTTTCCATTGTATATGAATGTCCAAAGAACATCTTTCTTTTACTTATCGTTCCTTTTATAATATTTTCCTGTCGTTATACATATTTATGTATATTTATTTTAGGGAGCGGAGTGGCTCAGTGGTAGAGCACTGAGTTGCCAAGCCGCAAATCCTGATTCAAATCCCGCTACGGGCAAGACTTATATTTCGTATTTTTGCAGCCGGAGATGGATCTTATAGGATCTAGGACCCTCCTGGGGTTCAACCAGCCTCTATAAAATATTATAAAAATAGGGTACCCAAAATAAGGGGGGGATCTGGCGGATGAGCGTGACCTAGGACGTCACCTCCTTGTAGAACCGTTATCCATGAAATAGTACAGTCTCAACCATGTACTGAACCCAGTTGTAGTGGTACACGTTTTAAAAAAAAATATGTTTATTACATTTTTGTATTGTTTCTGATTTTATTTACTTATTTTAGTATGTATGTTTCCTGAAAGAATCGTTTTTTGTTTTGTTTTAATTATACATTATCGTCCTAGATTAACAATATTTTCCTATAAAGGATAATGTAATCCTAATGACGTTCCAGATAGGATTTTTTTTTAAACATTAGTAAAAATCAGGATTTTATTTGCTGTTGCATATTTTTTTCACATTTTATTCACTGTTGGGCTCTACAGTTCTTGCAAGACCTGGGCCTCTGCGACCATTATTCCTTTTCACTTTTTATAATATATAATAATTTGAAAAGTATAATTTCAATTATTCTTTTATATCTAATTACATTCTGGAACAACACATAACTTTATTATTATTAGAGGATAAAGATTGCGATTATACCTCTCCTCTTTACATACTTTCCTTAGGCTTTAGGCTCAACTTTAAGATTTTAAGAAAATTTCGGGGGGAGGAGGAAGAAGGGATAAAGCGCCCCATTCTTTCCATAATAAAGAGAATTTGCCCGATAAAGAGGAAATAATTAGCGAGAGGCCTATTATCAAAAGTTATTACGAACCCTTTAGCTTTAGAGATAAGCCCCAGGTAAGAGGAATCACAACTTGTAATTCTACTCGACGAAACTTTTCAAACAGTATCGCTAGGAGTTTTCAGAAATGGAGAAAATTTATTTAAAAACTGTAGCAATATTTCACGAAATGTACAGTCTAACTTTACATAGAATTTTGCTTTATTCTATCCGGGCTGAGTAGTGTTCACCGTTCTTCGATAATCTATTTATGTATCTATATATATATTTAAATGGTCTTATATATTTTATCTTCCAAGTGTACTGTTCGAACATTAAATGGATAGTGAACTTGTAAACATGTTGCGTTCCCGGATTGGAATAAGCTTGTATGGTCCCTCGTATCTCGCATCTCACTACATAGTTTCTACTTAAACTATGAAAGATGCCATATACATTTTTCCATGTTTTGTATTGTACATTTCAGAAAAATAAAAATAAATGGGGGTCAAGAGGAAACTACATTTTTTGAAGGTCGATATTGACCATTTAAAGTGAAAAACCAAAAAATGTTTTTTTATTTCTTCAAACTAGGCCTGAATGACTACAACTTCTACCTGAATCGTTTTTCTGAATTCTGTTTTGTTTAAAAGTTAAAAACGTTCGATCCACTTGAAATGGGACACCCTGTATATACATATATGTATATTTATTTATTTATTTTTTCATGTTATTGCCAGCAGAAACTAGTGATATTTTTTTTTTCAGAATATGCCCACTATCATTAACTGGTCAAACAATTATCTTAAATAAAATAAAATAGATAGTGTTCACGCCATTTGGCGTTCTTTTTATAAATGAATTATTATAATACTTAAAAAATTGGTAAATTGTCAAATACATCTTGAAATAGCACACTACGCTCTCTAGCGGCTGTTTGGGGCAACTAACACTTCAATTAATTGACATAATCACAAACAGAGCGAGATTTACGGGTGCTCTCTTCACCTGTGGTACTGTTTTTAATCCTGTCTTCAACCTGCAGCCGCTCCTAGCAGCCTGCAGCCACTAGCAGCAGTCACACTCCTTTCATGCCTCCAGCTATCCAGCTAAAGCACCACGCGAGTCTTTTCATATGCCTCCAGCTATCCAGCTAAAGCATTCGCGAGTCTTCTGCGTGCAACCTCTGAGCGAGACACATGCTCCTTTTCTTTGATCCAGCTATCCAGCTTAATTACAATTACCAGTTCTTGATCAGTTTAATAATTTCCGTTTATTCATGTGTTACAATTATTTCACGATTCATCTGCAAATAAGTCTGGATTCCCCAGGAGTTTTTCAAAGGCATAGGAAATCATCAGGACTAAGGGACGCTGCCAGCCTCTTTTGGTCTTTGAGTACGCAGAGACCAAAGTTCCTGTCCGTATGCTGCCGGCCTACGTCTTGGGTGAGTCACCTTTTATTTTCTGTGTTTTTGATTTCTTCCTGTTACCTCTTTATAATATCGAACGCTTTTAAAATTACTTATACAGTCCACATCCAGAGTGAGATTTATTTAACTAAAATTATATTTTTAAGAAATTTATTACGAACTTTCGAGCTTGTCTCAACATTTTTAGTCCTAGCGGGCCGGATTAAAAATTCAACATTTTTGGTCCTAGCGTGCCGGATAAATTTCTTAAAACCAGTTCAAACGTTTATTTCATTTCCTACTTTCCTAAGTGATCGTAAATTATTGGCCTTACAAACCGAAATTTACGATTTCTTAACCTTAAAAAAGTGTTCGCATTATAGAGAGATTGAATACCATTCTTTTTTGCAGGTGAAACCCACATATTTAACTTCTAACAGAAATTTCATTAATTTCAAAATTAAAATTTCCAAAAGTTTTGAAGGTTTTCCAGCCTTTTTCACGAGTTTTCAATTTTCATTAAATTACGTATTAAATACGCACGCTGAAGGCAGCCATTTTCTATTCATTTGTTAATACTGTAGGCTCACGGTACAGAGAATTACAGATAACCTTAATCCTAAATTGTTTCGTATTCGTATCATTGCTTGTTTACTCTCACTTTTATTTAAAAGTTATTATTTCATTCATCAATCATACGTTCTATTACATTTAGCTTTTCAATTAAGTTTCACTTTATTTTCTGCTCAACATTTATTTTGCTTTACCGTATTTCTAAATATTTATTTAAACATTGTACTATTAAAAAATTTCGATCATGCCTACAGACGATAAAAATCTCGTACTTCAAACACAGCATCTTTCAAAAAGGGAAAATGTTTTTGCCGATATTACATCCCAATGGGATCAGATAAAATCTTCCGATGTATCAGATATTTTAAGTGTACAGGTGTGTTGTGAGAGCTTACCCTCCCTTCAAGCCAAATTTGAACAGGCAAATGACAAACTTGATGACCTTAATGCACTATTACCAAAACAGAATTTCTTCAATACTAGAGACCCCCTAATTGCCTTTAATTACATTTTTCTCAAAATTAAGGCAAAATACTTACAGTTGAGGAGGGAACAACCCATTTCAACCTCTACGCCGGTTATTCATCCCACTCAGTCTTCTCATGATAATTTTTCGTTATCTCCTCCTAATACTCTCATTGGGAATTTTAAAGTAAATTCTCTCATTGCTAATAGTAGTCCTATTTCTTTAGAAAATTCAAATAAAACTCCTGCTGTATCGGCAAATCCTTCTAATTTCAGATGCATATTTTGTAAAAAGACACACTCTCTGTCTTCCTGTTCTACATTTTTTCTTCTCAGTCGAGACGAAAAAATCGATCTTCTCAAGAAACACAACCGTTGTTTCAATTGTTTAGGCCCTCACTTGAGAATCAACTGTAATTCCAGATTCACATGTCGTAAGTGTATTTCTCGCGATCACCACACGCTTTTACATCCCTCTGAAGTTGTACATTCAAATTCACCTTTGAACTCCACGTTTAATCGCACATCAGATTATGGCAATCGTACATTCAGTGAAAATTCATCCCCTTCAGCTGATCAATCACAAGTTGATTCCTCAATATCTCTCAGATGTGTTACTTCCGGTAACCCCGTAACCTCACTCCTAGGCACTTTCCGTGCGCGTATTTTTGATTCAGAACTAGGTTTCGTCCCAGTCCGTGGAGTAATCGACCCTGGATCACAAACTTCGTTTATCTCTAAACGCCTTTTTGACCAGTTGAGTCAAAAAATGCGCGATCAACCCATTACTGTTTCAGGATTCGGTGGACGTCTTTCGCTCTCTCCTGGCACTGTTCTGTGTGATATTTTCTCCAGATTTTCACATAGCCACATTCTCGTCAACCCATCCGTGGTTCCTCAAATAACAAATCACTTACCTCCTCAAAGTCTTACAGTAGATGTTGCTCACGCTTTCCAGCATTTGCCTCTGGCCGATCCTGATTTTCATCGATCGGACCAAATTGACCTCCTGTTAGGTGCCGATGTCTACCCGCAATTATTATTGCCTCAACCCTTTGTTCCTAGTTCTATCGGGCCTATAGCCATTAATACTATATTCGGTTGGACAATCATAGGTCCTATCCAGGCCTTAACTTCCAATCAGCCAACCACTTCATTAATTTCCTCTTGTCAAAAATCCCAGGAACTCCATAAGTTTTGGGAAATTAAAAATATAGTTACTCCCACTCCTCAAGACCCTCTGGACATTATTACTGAGCAACATTTCACCGCCACTCTCAAGCGAAATGATGATGGCCGATACTCGGTTGCTCTTCCTGTCAAGCCAGACGCGACTCCTTCTAGCTCAACAGTACCTTGCCATGGTGGAGATTCATTCAAGCCACTTGGCCTCCGCGTACAGCCTATCCAGGCTATCACACCACCTAAGAATCCAGGTCAAGAACTAAGTTTACAGCATAAAATAAGTGGTGCTAAGAAAACCATTTTGAATCCTGAACAACCTCAACCCATAAAATTACCAGAACTACCGTTCTCAACAAATAGCGAACTTACAGTTCGACAAATAGTTCATAAATCTAGAACTACATTTATTTCTAGGCCAGCACCAGCTGTTCCTCGCCAAGATGTTGTTAATTCCACTAACATCTTTCCTACATCTAAAGTAGAACCAACAAAAAGTGTTATCCCGCCACCTATACAAGATGAAAAACCCATGTCACCACCTGAGCTTAAGGCACAACCAGATCGAACCTTTGATCATTTTTCTTCTCCCTTCTCATCCCTTAATGGACTTCAACGAAATGTTGCTTGGATGCGCCGCTTCCCACCGAAGTGTCGATCATGTAAACTGTCCGAACCACATTCAATAGGCCACTTAGTCGTGTCAGAAGTACAAGACGCCTTGCTCACTATTGTTTACTCACTCAAGCGGAACACTTTTCTCAACTACTGCCCAAAATCCGAGCTGATCTACCGGTCAAGCCCTTTGCGCCCTTATACCTTCGTCGATACTCTAGGAGTTCTCAGGGTGGGCGGCACATTTTAAGACCCCGACCAGTAGAGTCGTGGGCTTCCTATTTGTTCAAGGCAGCTGCCTTCCTAATTGTTCAAGGCTGTTGCCTTCCCAATTGTTCAAGGCTGCTGCCCTCCTATTTGTTCAAGGCTGTAGCCTTCCTAATTGTTCAAGGCTATTGCCTTCCCTTTTGTTCAAGGCTGTTGCCTTCCTTTTTGTTCAAGGCTGCTGCCTTCCTAATTGTTCAAGGCTGTTGCCTTCCCTTTTGTCCAAGGCTGTTGCCTTCCTCTTTGTTCAAGGCTGTTGCCTTCCCAATTGTTCAAGGCTGTTGCCCTCCTATATGTTCAAGGCTGTTGCCTTCCTCTTTGTCCAAGGCTGTTGCCTTCCTCTTTGTCCAAGGCTGCTGCCTTCCTAATTGTTCAAGGCTGTTGCCTTCCTTTTTGTTCTAGGCTGTTGCCTTCCTTTTTGTTCTAGGCTGTTGCCTTTCTTTTATTTTCTTATGGTTTTTATCCTAGTTCAAGGCTGTTGCCTTCCTTTTTGTTCTAGGCTGTTGCCTTCCTAATTGTTCAAGGCTGTTGCCTTCCTTTTTGTTCTAGGCTGTTGCCTTTCTTTTATTTTTTTTTGGTTTTTATCCTGTTTAAGCTGTTGCCTTCCTAATTGTTCAAGGCTGTTGCCTTCCTTTTTGTTCTAGGCTGTTGCCTTTCTTTTCTTTTTTATGGTTTTTATCCTGTTTAAGGCTGTTGCCTTCTTAGATGCAGTTGGTGCTCGGATTTCACCTTGATTGTTCATTCTTATAATTTTTTCCTTTTTTTAAAACTGGATTTATTTGAATTTCATCTTCAAGAAAAAAAAAAATAAAATCGGCTTCCAGTCAACTCCTTTATTGTTTTATATGATAAAACGTTTCGACACTATGGTGTCATTTTCAATTATTTATCTTTCTGCATTCCTTAACTTTAAATAAAATAACAATAATTACAATAATATAAAATTTGTTTACATAAATGTCCAAAAGATAACATACTATGAGTATAAATACCTGGAAAGTCAATATTTTTTAAAAATCATTTTTAAGGAGATCTTTTGTCCTCCATAGTCAAACTTATATTCCATTACATAAAAACCAAAACTTGATCCTTGAACCATCTAATCCTTTTTCTTATTTTTATTAGTCATTAGACTTTAGTATAAATATAACTAATTATGTTCTAAAAGGTACACATATTTTTTTTTTTTCTTGAAGATGAAATTCAAATAAATCCAGTTTTAAAAAAAGGAAAAAATTATAAGAATGAACAATCAAGGTGAAATCCGAGCACCAACTGCATCTAATAACAAATTAGTAGAAGATTTGACTAAGAATTTTAAGGCTGTTGCCTTCCTAATTGTTCAAGGCTGTTGCCTTCCTTTTTGTTCTAGGCTGTTGCCTTTCTTTTCTTTTTTATGGTTTTTATCCTGTTTAAGCCTGTTGCCTTCCTTTTTGTTCTAGGCTGTTGCCTTTCTTTTATTTTCTTATGGTTTTTATCCTAGTTCAAGGCTGTTGCCTTCCCAATTGTTTCAGGCTGTTGCCTTCCTAATTGTTCAAGGCTGTTGCCTTCCTCTTTCTCCAAGGCTGTTGCCTTTCTTTTCTTTTCTTATGGTTTTTATCCTATTTACGCCCAGTTGGGTTCTTATATTTTACTTTGTTTCATTTTCTTTTCCTTTTACTTTCTCGATTTCCTGTATATTGTTTTCCTAATGGACCACCCACCATTTACCACTATTCAAGCTTTTTCTTTGGTTCTAAAATTGGACTTTCATCCCAATTTTGGTGGGCGGTATGTTCACGCCATTTGGCGTTCTTTTTATAAATGAATTATTATAATACTTAAAAAATTGGTAAATTGTCAAATACATCTTGAAATAGCACACTACGCTCTCTAGCGGCTGTATGGGGCAACTAACACTTCAATTAATTGACATAATCACAAACAGAGCGCGATTTACGGGTGCTCTCTTCACCTGTGGTACTGGTTTTAATCCTGTCTTCAGCGTTCAGCCGCTCCTAGCAGTCGCTAGTCCTTTTATTCCTCCAGCTATCCAGCTAAAGCACCACGCGAGTCTTTTCATATGCCTCCAGCTATCCAGCTAAAGCATTCGCGAGTCTTTTCATATGCCTCCAGCTATCCAGCTAAAGCATTCGCGAGACTTCTGCGTGCAACCTCTGAGCGAGACACATGCTCCCTTTCTTTGATCTAGCTATCCAGCTTAATTACAATTACCAGTTATTGATCAGTTTAATAATTTCCGTTTATTCATGTGTTACAATTATTTCACGATTCATCTGCAAATAAGTCTGGATTCCCCAGGAGTTTTTCAAAGGCATAGGAAATCATCAGGACTAAGGGACGCTGCCAGCCTCTTTTGGTCTTTGGGTACGCAGAGACCAAAGTTCCTGTCCGTATGCTGCCGGCCTACGTCTTGGGTGAGTCACCTTTTATTTTCTGTGTTTTTGATTTCTTCCTGTTACCTCTTTATAATATCGAACGCTTTTAAAATTACTTATACAGTCCACATCCAGAACGAAATTTATTTAACTAAAATTACATTTTTAAGAAATTTATTACGAACTTTCGAGCTTGTCTCAACAGATAGATTCATTAGTGTATAAACATATAAAATACATAGTTCATTCCATATTATGTGATATAAATTTATGTGATTAATATTAATTTAATAATTAATTAGTAATATTTTGTGTGAGTTAATTTTTTTCGTCCTCTTGTTTCCTGAATAACAGTGACTGCTCAGTCATTAATTGATATTTGAGATACTTGTTGTATTTTGCATGTTGGAATGTTCAAATAATGATCTTAGTTGATTAATAAATATATTAAGAATAATTTAATTTATTTAATGCCATTATATGCTGTTTTGGCTAATCGGACGATGCTGTAGGGGGAGTATTGAATTCGATCTATCCAGTTATAATTAGGATTGGGGTCTTTAACAAATATCTTACACCGTGCAGACTGGGGATCGCCATTTACACCCCCTCTAATATTTAAAGAAAAATAAGAGAAAATAACACGGAGGAGATAACTGTATTAAATATTTGAAATGAATCCTTCTTTTCTTCTTTTGCATGTATTTGTTATTTATGTTTATGATTCTATTATAATTTTTTGTTTATGAGCTCAATAGAACTTGGATAGTACAGAAGATTAACATTATTGTTATTCAAGATCTTTGCATCAAAATATGCAAACTCTTTATGGTATCATTTTAAAGAAATCAATAAAAAAATCATAAAAAGTTAATTCGGGATATTAAACAATTTAATGTGAATTTTCCATTTGGCTTAAAAGTTAAGGCGAATTTAAGGGTATTTAAAGCGTTGAATGGCTGAGAGGAGCAAACTTTATTTAAACTTTATTTTTCCCCGCTTGTAATTAATATTTTCCCAGCGGGACGGAAACTTTTCCACCGTTCCCGCTATTCAATTCCGAAACCAAAGTCGATATGGTTTGAGGAAAATCTGCTTTGGGAAATTCTGTTACGTGGATTTTCTATTTAGCGGGAAAGATTTTATTCGAGTTGTTGACACAATTTGGGCCTTTTGTGGAGAAGACATGCTATTTATATTAAATAATATTAGTTGAGCTTATATGTATATAAGGAATAAAATGCTCCGGGTGGAGGCCAGACAATTTTTTCTTTAATAAGGAAAACTATTTATTTTAAAGACAACGTTTCGGCCCACATTGCAGTTCTTCTTCAGGGATATAAAAATATATCATCTATACTTCGAAATGTTAATTGAAATTTTTATTTCCTGATGAAATGTTTTTCGAAATCTACTCATTTCCCACAATTACATTCTCTTTTCCATATTAAAGTTCACTATAACTTGTATTTTTAGAAAATGTTAAAAATTAAACGAATAAACAGATAAAACTTGTTGTAACTCAACTTGAAGCGACAACCTGCAGAACAAATACGCTTTTCTTAAAGGCAGATGAAAGTTCTCTTCTGCATTTCTCTTGTAGCAATACCACTTGTAGGGAGGGCTTTTTGTCTTTGAGTCAAAATTGGTCCTTACACCCAGAGGATCGAATCATGAATTTTGTAGATTTAGATGTATTTATCGTTTATTTTTTAAGGTATATATTAAAATATATATGTTTTTTTAAAGCAATGTTTAATTTATTTCACATGTTTGAAATATAACTTGCATGTCTTTTCGATAGAAGATTAATGTATATATAATTAATTAACAAGTAAAAAGGTAAGAAGCTAAAACATTGGTTTTAGAAGGTTGTCTTTCTTCTGTACTTGAGCAGATTAATGTAGAATACTTTTTATATATATATATTTTTAAGGGAGCGGAGTAACCCAGTTGTAGAGCGCTGTGTTACTGTGGCGAAGGTTCCGGGTTTAAATTCTACTGCTACCAGATTTTATTAAATTTGCCAACACCCGGGATCGGATCCTTTAGGACCTGGGGCTCAACCAGCCTCTATAAATTGGGTACCCAAAATAAAGGAAAATCTGGCAACCGTTGTCCAAGAGTATCTACCACGCACTAGACCCAATAGCCTTCATGGTAGGATATAATAGGACATGCTTTTCTTTCTTTATATATTTATTAAAATTCTATACTTATATCAATTCACCAAACACCATTTCCCCATATTTACTGACCAACAGTTATACAAAATAATATCAAGAGGTAAATATACCCGCTTCCATTACCATCTTTAATTTCCTGAAATCCAGTTAGAGCCTCTTCTGCTGCTTACATTGTTCGTCCGTCCCTCCCTATCGTAAACACGTACATTTTACATTAAGGTGAGACTGAACATAAAATCTCCATTTTACAATGTACATTTTATGTTCAGACTAACCCTAGCAGGTCTCTATGCCCATCGCTAAATGAACTGCAGATGTTATAGGACGCTAAAATGACGTATTACCTCTTAACGACTCCCAGGTTCATCTTCAACCGCTTTTGCATTCGTCAATATGAAACTGAAATATACATAACATATTTATGTATTTAGAGTAAATTGTTATTCGACATTTATGTCCAAAAACTTTTTACAGATCAACAACCGCTGTAAAAATTAACACTTGTATAATATGAAATGTCGATGTTGAAATTAACAATGTTAATATGTACAAAAATTTTAGTAACAAATTGACGACTAAATACTTTTTCACTGCATTACGTTAATAAACAAAACTATTTTAGATGAATAAGTCAGATAAGATGGGAATATTTTAACATAGGGCACGAATATGTGAACAATTAAAAATTGAACGGTTACAAAAATGTTGTTTTTATTTATTGACAGAACTTCGAGATTCTGGAAAAGATTTCGAGTGTTGATATGTGGACTGTTCCCTTGGTCTGAAAAAGTAATAGAGGTTTTCAAAAATTATTGGATTTTAATATTAATTTGGAATAATAAAATTTCGAATATGATTGACTTATGATGATTTTTTTTATTGTAACAAAATTTAAATTTGAACTACGCTAGAATATTTTTCCTTTTGTATCTATGTGCTCCTTGCCATGGTTAAAATGGACGAAGACAAGTTTATATTGAAGACTGTTTTTTTTTTTTTTACTGTTTTTCTTATTTTTATTACAATATTTATATAATTAAACTTAAACATCTTATGGAAAACTTGCTTTTGAACCAGGCACTAAATCCTTCAACCAGTTGAGATACTTAGCTCCCCAGACTACTAACTCTGTTACACATCAAAGCGACGCTCAATTGTAGCCCGGGTCGATTTGCTCCCAGTCCTATCTCATTATCTTATTTGTCATAATTAGTAATATCAAAGGAATACTGTTAGACAATAGATATAATACCTTATACCTCCGCAACTCGGAATTGTTTAATTGATAGAGACGTTGGGCGTTTTCCTGTTCACGGCTCAACTTATCAAGATGCTATATAGATCTACTTATATTATTAAGGACAATGTTGCTTAAAATATCATAAGAAAATTCATAAAATTTATAGAAGGCTTAGAAAAAGCAGGGTATCTCAGGCTTAAAATCCGGCTGTAATTGATAATTTATTTAATCTGTTAAAACCATTAAATTTACCCTGTAGATCTATATTTTTGGGCTCACCCTGCCTCTATACGTACAGCCCTGACGGTTGACTACGACCAAATCATCTACCTGCACAACCGTTGGCTTGGATGCAGTATGATATCTACCACGTTCTGAGCCCAATACCTTCATGCGTTATAGTGGTAGTTAGTTTTATTATTATACATAGATGAATTAACGACACAAAGATTTATGAATTGGGAAAAAGCATCGTTCCGGATGAAGGATACCAAAATTTTACAATACATCATAATATATAACAAAATATTTATTTTAAAATTTATTCCCTATTTTTTTCTTTTGAAACTAGTAAAATGAGATCATTCTTTATTATTTTATTTCAAATATAGGAAGATCCACTTACCATGATATCTGAAATATATTTTAAAATCTTCTTTTTGGTTTCCAATGGAAACTGTACTTATAAATGAATAATATATCCGGATAAATTATTACCTATTAAAATAATTCCGCCTATTTCCATTACCTATGGCTTTATAATACTATGTATTTTAAAATATTTATTCTAAAAAAATATACTTTTAGAGCGGTATATTTATATTCATCATTTCGTTAAAACCGTTTTGTCCAGCTAGAGAAAATATTTCTACATTTTTCTCTTTCGGTCAATTTTCTAATTCCTTAATAGTTTATATTTTTTCATATTTTATGATCACTAATATTTAATAATATTCGGGTATTTTAAATGAAACAAATGAAGCATTTTAAAATTTTCAATTTAGTTTTCAGGAGAAAAGGTATTTTTAAATAAATAATATAGCGATAGAAATTGCTAACTATGAAAATCACTTAAATGTATGTGCTGTTCGCCTTTTTCCATTACATACGTCTTTAATATATTATATATCATAATATTTATTCTTAAAAAAAAAAAAATTTTCTAGATTTTATATTCATATTTCTATTCATCATTTCCTTAACATCGTTTTGGTTAGTTCTTGAAAATATTTCTCCTTTACAAAAAGAAGGCCTACCATACCGGAACATATCCTAAATAATACTCGAATACCCTGGGCACAAAATGTCACCTACCTAGGTCTGGAATTAGATAAAAGATTAACATTTACTTCCCATATAAATAACAAATGTTCTAAAGCCAAACAACTTATAAGTACTATGGCCCCATATTTCCGTAGAAAATATCCGCTCTCTAGTAAAAACAAAATTATATTATATAAATCAGTCATACGACCTTTACTGACATACGCCTCTCCTGTATGGAGCTACACCTGTGACTCCAACTATAAAAAAATAAGAAAGAATACAGAACTTATGTATGAGAATTACAAATGACTACCCCAGGTACACAAAAATAACCGACATGATATTTGATTTAGACCTACAAACAATTAAACAGTTTATTCACTCTCAGACTTGAAACTTTTTTAACTCAACAAAAAACTCAGAAAATCACTTAATGCAATCAATAGGAAGTTATAACAAACAACCCTTAAGACGATACATACATAGACGAACTAGACATATACTATTAGAATAAATATAATTAATTAATTACATTATAATAATTTATCAATTATAAGCGAATTCCTTAAATGAAAAAAAAATGTGCTAATATCGTTTATTTTACTACCAAATATTATACTTATTTCAATTTATTTATTTTACTGTTATTTTATTTTATTTTTCAATTTTGTGTAGGTTTTTCTTCTTTTTCCTACTGCTATAAATGTATTACAGCTTTTTATAATTTTTTATAATTATTGGTCAATTTTTTGATTTTTAAATATTTTTATTTTTAAAGAGAAAAGATAGGTCCTCGGCCGGGATTCGAACCCGGATCCTCCGTCTTTCTGTGACACCGCCCTATGGCTCAAATGGTAGCCCTATGGCCCTATGGCTTTTCTCTTTAAAAATAAAAATAATACAGCTTTTATATATTATATTAATTTAACTTGCAGTGTAAATTGTTTTACTTCAACATGTATTAAGTAATATTGTTACAAAATTGTAAATTGTCAAACTTAAGGAAGAAAACTCTTTATATATATATATATATATCCTTTTTTCTCTTTCGTTTAATTTTCTAATTCTAGTTTATATTTATTCATATTTTATGATCGCTAATATTTAATAAAAATGTGTATTTTTAATTTTTTTTTTAAATATCTGTATTTAATCATTTAGGAGAGGGGAGCGAGGGAGAGAGAGGAAGTTTAGATTATGCCTGAACTGAAGAAACGTTGACGGTTTTTTTTGTTTTGTTTTTTAGAATTTTAAAGACTAAAAGCTTTGTTTTCTGGATTTCACCAATTGCATTCTAATAATTATTGTTGTTTTTTTTGCTTATTGACATATGATCTGTATTTACATATTTTTGAAAATGGTATAAGTCCATTCGGGTAAAAAAAAAAATCGTTTATTCTATTAAATAATTTTAATTTTTTTTATTATTTCATATTAAAATTTAAAACGTGTAGAGGATTTAAAAACGTCACTCTTTGTTAAGTGCTAATTGATTTTACATTTGCACGTTTACCCGTATTTTTAAATTAATTCAAGTAAAAACCTCTAGATATCGCGAACATTAAAAAAATGGACTTTTACAACTTTCTAAAATACCAGCTCATTGATGTTTAATAATGATAGTTTAATCCACCGAAATTCATTTTTAAGATTAATATATATATATATATATATCAGATGGAATAATATATGCATATATGAATCTTGTTTACTGATAGAACACAATGAGAGGTGACAAAGACAATGCTCAGGTTGATAGCTGCAATTACAGTTAGTAATGTTAGAAGTTTATAACCCAATAACTTCCAACCTCCCTTCCAATCCAAAACTCATTACACCCCAGAATCCCATATTTCCATCTGAGTGTCACTATTCAGACCTTCCATATCCTAGGGTTTCTTGATTATCGTCGTTAAGGACTGAGCAGTTTTATTTCTTTGAGTTAAAGTGCCATTTCTTAAGTATTCTTGCCTTTTTAGTTTATTCAGCGCTGAATCGATTGTTATTTCGTTAGCCTATTAACTGATGAGAACCACCCAAGTACCTGTAATTATCAAGTTATTTTTTTTATTGGATATTTATACTTCCGCTCATGATAGTTAAGATATCTCAATGTTTATTTTAAAAAAAAAATTAAGGCTTTTGTCTGACTATAATATTCATGCAAACCGTTTCTACAACTTCATGGAGAATTTTAGCTTAATAGATATTGAATGGCATAAACTTCTTTTTTAACAGCAATAATATTATTATAATAATAATTTATAATATATTATAATATTATAATAAATATTATAATAATTATAAATATTATAATATTTATAATAACGAAATTCACTCTAGAATAAATTTCCACTCATCAATCTTATTTCTAGAAAAAATATCATTTTTTGTTTTGTTCAAACCTTTCTAGACCTATCGATTACACAGAGGTCTCACATAGACCATTAGATTTTAGTTAATCTGGTTTAAGGTAACCTATCTTGGTATGCATAGAACTTTAGTCGCATCTTTCCAATATACTTTTCGATTTTTTATATTCACCCAATATGCACCCATTTTTTTTAATTACCTTTTTCTCTTTCTTAATTTATTATAGCTCTAATTTTAGATTCAACTGTATTACTGTATTGTAGTGTTTTTTGATTGGCGTTATTTATTATATGCATACATATGTTCTTAGGTATATATGTATATATATATATATATATATATATATATATATATATATATATATATATATATATATATATATATATGTATATGAGCACATGTATTCTCATATACATCTTATTTCAAAAATTACCACAGAAGCTATCTATGGAGTCAAACAAAGACAAATTTATTGTCTGTTTACTCACAGGTTTATGGTGGGCTGCAAACATTTTCTAAACCATGGTTTAATTTGCTTATGGTTCAGTACCTCTCATTCACTACTTTTAACAGCTTTTTCTTGAAGATTTATAATTTAAATTTCATATATTAAAATCAATCCCAGCAAGTCCCATCAAATTACCTTTACCCTTCGTCGAAAACCCATGACTTCCTGTCCTACTGTATTCTTTAATAGTACTCCACTTATCCCTGTTGAACAGATTCGCTACCTGGGACTCTACTTAGACAAGCGTCTTACTTGGAACCCTCACACAAGACTGAAAAGACAAGAAACAGCTAGACTTTTCCGACTACTTCAACACATACTGGATAAGCGCTCAAAGCTTCAGATCAATTACAAAAGACTTATTTATGTGACTGTTATAAGGCCTATATGGACTTATGGAATTGAACTATGGGGCTCCACCAAACCATCGAATTCCTCTCGTATCCAATCCTTGCAATCCAAAATCCTTCGCAAAATCCTAAATGCTCCTTATTTTGTAACAAATAAAACCATCCATAATGACCTTAACGTTCCATATGTTACCGATTTAGCCCATTCCAGATACCTATCATTCCACAATAAACTTCAAACCCATCCAAACCCACTAGTTTCCATCCTTGCATCCAATTCCATCCCGGACAATCCTCCTAGGCGTCTGAAGAGAAGATGGCCTCGGGGGCCTTCTATTATAGAACTTTATTAGAGTGCTGCCAGTGGGTAGTATCTCTACATGTCCTATCATGTATTATTTACTCTTATAGCAATTGTACTAGATGTATGTATTACAGTTGTACAACTCAATAAAACAATAAAAAAAAAAAAAAAAAAAATTCATATATTTACGTTATTATGTATATATTTTTTAATTTGGTATCTAAGAGACTCTATTGACACATCCTTACTATAAGTTATAAAATGTGTAACCTAACTCATAATTAAGTTGATCAGGATTCAATAACGACGTAATAGAGTAGCGATAATCTTAAAACCTGACTCTCGACAAGAACTATTCCTTCTTCTTCTCTTCCTAAGTGCTGCTAAGCGTGGAGTAGCTGCCTCCGACCATCTTATCCAACGGTCCCTGTCTTATCTCGCACCCTTTCCTTCCTTATTCGGTCTCGCCTGTTTTTTCCCTAATATTTTCCGTAGGAATCTCATTTCCGTAGATACAACCTTGCTGGCATGGCGATCCAAGAATGTCCAGCTTTCCGATCCGTATAGTATCACTGTTTTCCAATGAGTGTCATGGATATTGGCGTTTTGGACTCTACTCATGACCTCCTAGTTTATTCTTCCATCCTTGCAGACCATTGTTCCCAGGTAGCTGTAGGTATCGGTTTGTTCAAGGGTCTCTCCATTGCAAGTGATTCTAAGATCCTCGTTCCTTCGTCCAACACATATAACCTTGGTTTTGGAGGCATTCATCTGCATGCTTCTGAGCTGCAATTCTTCTTGCCACTCATCCACAACAACCTGGAGAGATTCAGCAGTATCCGCAACCAATGCCACATCATCTGCGTACATCAATGCCTATGCCAACACTGGGGTCATATTCCAGTAACCCACTATTGCTTATGGGTGCCATTTTACAAATTTCAAAATGGCACCTATGAAAATTATGAGCAGTAGAGGGCTCAGGCTATCGCCCTGTTTAACTTCCTTAAAGAAATGAAATGACCCGGACTCAGTGCCGGCTAGCCTTATTATCCCCTTTGAGTCTTGGTAAACTGACTTGATTTCACAATTTCAAGATAAGATATTGTGGGATTCTCCTATCTTGCAATGCATCCCATATTTCTTGTCTAGGAAAGCTAGGTATAATGCTTTACCTCTAAGTCTGTGTCTGACTACGGGGCCTAAAACCTGCCTGTCTTCTTCCACCAATTTCCTTAATCTTTGTTCCAGGATCCTAGTGTATACTTTGTATACCACCGATGACAGGCATATGGGGAGATAATTATCGCATCCCTTCTTATGGATTGGGATAATGATGTTGTTTTCCCATTCTATTGGTATCCTATTGAGATCCCAAACCTTTTGGAATAATGTTTGGAGACACTTGACAAGCTCATTCCTCTATATTTTATAAATTAGGGTGAAATCCCATCTGGGCCAGCCGCTTTTCTCATCTTTACTTTAGCCATGACTTGCTTCGACTTCCTTCTCTTCTATGGTGTCATCCATGTTGGGGACTTCTGGATCAGGTATTCTACCTCTTCTACGGCAATCTCGAAAATTCCGGCGCCTTTCTTCCATTCTGAATTTTTCTTGAAAGTGTTTCTTCCAAACCTCCAGTATGTCCTTGCCCTCTGTCACCAGTAGGCCATACTCATCTTTTACACTTCTCACAGGCTTCGCTTTTTTGTTCCTAAGTGCTCATATGATGTGCCAGAATTTCCTTATATTTTTTAAATAGTTTTATCCAGTTCTGGATAAAAACGAACAATGTATTCCGTGTTAAAAAAAATTATATTTCCCACGCGTATTTTTACTTTCCTTCTGTTGAAGTTATTGGTTTCATATTGTTTTTGTTACGCCTTTTTGAAATATTAGAGTGTATTTTACATTTTTTGTATAAATGTTTTTATTTGATCATCCCCAGCTATCGTTCGTATTTATCCCAGCTATTTCGTAACTGTCCTTACGAATGAGATGCTGCAATTTGGGCGGTCTGGGACTAATCATCACCCTACATAACCGTTGTCCTAGAATCTGACGGGTTATAGTGGTACTTTTTAAAAAATAATTTTGTAATATTTTAAGTATATATTATATTAAAATTTTGCTTTATAAGTAAACGTATTCGTTACACAAATTGATTTTGTGTATTTTCTTTCGACTGCCTCACTCAGATGGATCGGAACCCTTAATGCCCTTCTTTGTCACAGACTAATCCCCGAATCCTGTTATGTATTGCAGTAATTTATTCGACTTAAGCACCCGATTGTATTTGTTAAGGCTTTATTTATCATACTATGTACAATTTATGGTTATTTTTATCCGATATAGTTTTTGACTGTTTTTTCCCCTGTTTTTTATTATTTAAAAATAACTCACGTGTAAAGATATATAACATATTGCTTTTTTTAAACCACTTTAATCAAGTATTTTTAAATTATCGCACACACGCACCCATTTTATATATATATATATATATATATATATATATATATATATATATATTTTTTTAATTTCTTATCAGTTTAAATAATAAATTTATCTTCTAGGTTTTTTAAGATATTAATATTCCTCTTTTATTTTTGTTTAGTATTAACATGTTTTTATTAATATACTTGTAGTTTTAATTGATAATTGTAATGCGTATGTTTCTGGCTAGAACTGTGTGTGCTTTTTTTTGTAATATTATGTGTGTTTTGGTGTATTGGAAAATTACTTCCAAAACAACTTGAAAACTATTGTGGATCACTTCACATAGGTAAGTTGAATTAATGCTGTTTTAACAATTATGTGATAAGAAAACTTTTGACAATAACTAAATAAAGTTTATACGTACAATTTGTTTTTTAATTTGTGATTTTATTGGTACATATTATTATAGAAAATGTTCTTCGATCCTTCTAACAGTTGAGATAATAAAAATCGATAGAGGATTAGCTTAGTGTGTTGATTACTGAGTTATTGAGCAGTATGTCCCAGGTTCGAAACAAAAAAAAATGGGGGATAAGTTATTGATTCTGAAAAAACCAAAGGGATCTGCAGTCTCTTCTAGGGCTCTCCTGGCCCTTAATAATTGGATACATTTGAATTAAGTGTTATCTCGGCCAAATAATAATTTTTATTTATTGGATCGCAATATTTCTTCAAGGTTGAAGCCAGATTGCTTCCATAGCAGCCCTTGTGAATTCCAACTTAAAGACCTTGTAGGGATTTCTTAATTTTACTTTTCGCACAATAAATCGAGTTGTTTAGTAATTAGTCAACTTCTGGCTCATTACCGTTAATGAGTTTTTAACATAACATCAAAGTCCCTGAAGTGCTTTGATGTGTACAGAGCTTGTCAGCTTTTAATCAATATCAAAAGATCGTCCCAATTTCAATTTCCTGACCTTTTTAGTATAAAATGTATATTTAATTTAAAATTAATTTGTTATTAAGAAATATGGGTCAGAGGAGACTCTTTAGTAATTATGTTTTTCACAAAAAATCTTTAATAAATCCAGTGTCAATATTTACACACACACACACACACACACACACACACACACACACATATATATATATATATATATGTTTATGAAATGGGTTTTATCTCATCAATAGTTTCTTTGAATGTCTACGCTGTTTCTGTTTCTGTTAAGCATTATAAATTATTGACTGTGAACATAGTCATTTTCTGCCTTTGCATGTATTTATATAATATAAAAAAGTGTTTAAACATGACAAGGCTTAGCGAACCTGAAAGCTCGATGCCGATACCAATAATCTTTGCTTACAAACTTCTGCCCACGGACCATTACCCAAATCCGCCAGATTACTCTTAACGCAATCCTCCCACCATCGCCTCGCCTAAGCCTCAGACACTTCCCAGTCGGTATAGCGCTTATTAACACTTTATGAATTCGTTCCTTACTAAGCCCAGCTGCTTCACCGGCCCATCTTATTCTTGATAATGCTATCACTTAATAATGTTTACCGAATGTATACTTCGCAATTCCGCGCTATGTAATCTCTTATATTCCCCAGTGGTCTCATCCTCTATTGGAACGAATATTCTACATATCACCAAAAAAGTTTTTAGTGATGTAATATTTTATTCTTGTTGCCTAGCAACGGATCTACTTTTTATTTATTCTTTTATAGTGCTAGATCAGTTAAATTATAAATATTAAAAAAAAAAAAATATTACAATGCCACTGTTTCTGACGTCTTCATACCTTTAGACAAAATATAACACTGCTCAGAACAGATGGTACAGGATGTCGTTTTGGTCCGAAAGATATAACGTTGTTTTATATATTTTGTTTAAAATTAGATATCCTCCCTCCATCTATTAAAACTGCAATACGCCATAAAAAAAATCAGTAAACTGTAGCATAATAACCCAGAACAATAGCACATTGACTAACGGCTTGCTTGCTCATTTCAAAGTATTTGTTTGACTAACTTTGTTTTAGCTGAGTTAGGTCGCGTGCATAGTCTTTGTTAAACAACTCAACAACAGTGATCTGGCATACGTAATTATTATGATTCACTCACTATTCTCCATTAATTGTTAAATTTTCATGTTTATATTTTTTATTTTAGCTATTCGTAAATAAGTAATTCTTGAACCCTATTATAAAAAAAAAATACTATACTAGAAAACAATATGACATTGATAGCCAGTGTTATAGCACATTTTTGTCGTTCAGATTTAGCAGGCCTTGTTAATAAACTGAAGTATAATCCGAGATTATATGTATTGAGGAGATGGTTGGGATTAAACACAGTGAATTTGAAGTATTTGAAGTATTAATCATAAGTTTAAAAGAGGGGATAGGAAAAATGAAAGTATGGAGTTATACTAAATTGAATATTTTTTTTAATAAGTATTATATTTTATAATGTGGAGTACGGAAGTAGGATAGCTCTATGTGTAGAGCGCTGAGTTGCTGTGATATAGGTCCCGGGTTCGAACCGGCTGTGGCAAGAAAACTATTGGTAATAGTAAAAGCCGTTGGTTCGACCCTATGGGATCTGCACACTCCCCCGTGGCACACCCAGTCCATTTGTAGTGGGTATCCTTATTTGAGGAAAGCGTAATCTTGATCAAATCACCTCCCTGTCTAATCGTTGGCTTTGAAATAGCATAGTCCTACAGTTTCGTCCAAAAGCTTTAGATGTTGTTCTTCCTTCAACAGTAATTCCTTCAACAATAACAAACGTATTAAAGGTGGAAGTATAAATAAAGAAAGGTTGAGGAAGAAACAATGCATGGGAAGATAACACCGTGGAAAAAGACATTTTTATGAAGAGGATCTTGAGTATGGAGGGTTTCCAGGGTAGGGTGAAAAAGAAACCAGCGAAAAAGTTGAATAGCGAATGAAAGAAAATTATGAAAAGACGAAAGAAAGAAACAGCACAGTGAAATGATAGAAACAATATTGGAAGGAACGTAAGAAGAGAAAGTAGGATGGAAAGAATTGAAATCGGCACGTGGTCCGTAATAGGTCTCATCGAAAAGAAGAATAAGACATTGGAAGGATGATAATATAATAAGTTGGTTATAATTTTATAACTCAGAACTAATGGATAAACCTCAATGCAATCCTCCCACCCACTCCTCGGTCTACCCCTCCTAGCAGTCGGCTCAGCATAGGCGGATCCAGGGGGGGGGGGCACGGGGGCACGTGCCACTCCCAGACGGTTTTTTGTGTACTGTGGAGAATCCATTACAGTACATACTTATAGGCAAATCATCTGATGATATTTGTTAAAATAACAGAAAGGACATGAGTGAAACTATTGTTTAGATATTTTAATAAAACATTCAATAAATACTATAAATGTATTTCTAAGCTATTGTTGATTTTTTTGCCCGTCTGCCCGTTGTGCACCCCCCCCCCTAGAAAAAAGTCCTGGATCCGCCCTTGAGGCTCAGCACTTATTAACTTTTTAGGCATTTGTTCGTTACTAAGCCCAAAAACTGCACAAAACAATCTCAACTTTTATGCTTCTTATTATTATTAGGGAATGCCACCTAAATGGAGAAAAATAAGCAGGTGGCTTCATTCTTGCTTTGAATTTTTCTTGTTCCCCCAGAATTTCTTTATCCCCACCCTTTCTTTATCCTTCTTTCTACAGGCCACTTTGGTTGTTTCGGTTTTTATTCCGCTTTCTCTGGAGTAAATTTCCTGTTATTAATCTTATTTCTAAATATATCTTTATCCACAGGCATGTTTCCGCATAATCAATTTTCCCTTAGACCAAATCATTCTTAACTTCAACTACCCAGTGTAGTGACATTATCAGTGAACCGACATAGTTCAATAGGTGTTTACTTAATCTGATTTTAGGTAAACTATCTAGGTGTCCATAGAACTTCAGTCGCATTTTTCTAAAATACTTATCGATGGTTTTTATTCTGTAACCATCTGTGCTTCATTATCACAAGCAACCATTGGTATTATTACTGTTTAGCGGTGTCTAATTTTAGTGTGTATATAGGTACATATGTTTATAGGCATATGGGTATATGTATAAGTTATATACTTCCAGAAACTAAACAAAAAAAAAAAAAGAAAATTTAGAAAATGAAATGAATCGCACGATAACTGGATTTGTATTATCATCTTGAACTTCTATATATAGTTCTTACATATAAACAGCTGTTACAATGGCCAGCTTGATCTTAGCGACTATGCGATCATCAGTCTTGTCTTAACTTATATATGTATCGATATATGCGTATATTCCTAGACAATGCATCTAAAGTTTAATTGTTCGTAAGGGGATCTATTGCACAATAGGTCCTGTGTGTAGCTGACCACGTAATGCATCAGCGTCACGTATCGTGTTCTAAATCTTCATAATGTTGCAATTTCTACCATCACATTTACTTGGGGCATGTATCTACTCTAACAACGTTAGTTCATTATAAATTGTTTTAGTATTTTTTTTATGGAAATGATTGTAATTATACTCGTATCATACCTAGATATTTATTTTTTTTAATCCATGCACCGCTACAACCCATGAAGAGTCTTGGGTTCAATACGTGTTAGAGATTGTAATGTTGTAATGGACAACAGTTGTGCAGCTAGGTAATGTATCCTAGATCACGTTCAACCACCAGGTTTTCCCCTAAACTTTTTTCTCTAGATCCCACAAGGTCCATCCCCGGCAGTTTAAAAAATAAATAAATGATCTATTACAACCAGATTTGAACCCGGCACCTTCGGCCAGGGTGGTAGGTCAGTGTGTAGAGCGCTGAGTTGTTGAGCTAAAGATTCCTGTTTCAAATAAGCCTATGGCAGATAAAATATTTATTCTTTTAAGAGCTCCAGATGGACCCTTTGTGATCTGAAGACTCATCTGTGGCTCACCCAGCCTCTTTGGATAAATGTGTACCCTAATTGAGGGTACTTATGGGTAATAATATACTGTAACGTCATTTTTTGTATAGGACAAGTTTTTATAAATCATAATTACTTTTGAATTGATGATTAATTACTATAATTAGTTTTATTATATCTGGCATCTTAAGTTTTGGCTTATAGATGCGGGTCATAATTTCAGTTACAAAATCAGATACAATGCAGGTACGAGACCAAATTGATTGAAAATAACAATAATAATAATAATTATATTTACAATAGAAATGATGTTTCGATACTGAAAAAAATTAATAGTGTCAGTGCTGTCGGTCGTAGAGACTTAATAATTGATTAAATACTAAATAAATGTTAAATAGGAAATTATTTTAACCCTCCAATGGTACGGTAAGCTGGGAGGACATAAATGGTACGATCCTCGAACAGTGACAACACATCCACTCTTTCAAAAAATAGAAAAAAAAGGTACTTCATGATTTAGGAGGTCGCCATGGGCAGTTACCTGTCATTGCTTATAATCTGAACACTTATTGATAATACCTCCGTTCTTATTCATGTTAGTGGTAATTGAGCTATACAAAATCAAATAGTAAAATGCAAATTCTATACCCCTCTAGCCACGTTCCTTTTCTTATAGAAACGTTTTTCCTGAACTTTCGATCAAAACACATTACTATTCATCTTCTTTTCAAAATCCATTCGATGACCTTTTCCATATTATTTGATCTTTGGAAGTATTTAACAGCTTCTTCTTTCAAGACAGAAATTCCCAAAGTCTTGCCCTATTCATTTTAAATAGACAATAATAATTTTTAATAGGACATAAACACCAATTTAGAACTTTAATTAGTTAATGAAGAAAGGTAAAAAGACAAAAACAACATGGAAGTAATTAAATAACGTACACAAATGAGATGAGTGATAACACGAGATAAGGAGGTAGGATTCAAGCATGGTGAACTGTTAAATCACAAGTACAAAAAAAAAATATTAGTAAGAAAAGATTCATTATTGATTTGTGATTGTTTGAATATCTAAATAGACATAAAATCGTTTGAACAATATATGTTGGAGGAAATTTAAGCCAGAAAATTTCCAATTTAATTTTCCATTAATCTGCTGGAGAAATGTCAAAACCTCTAAAATCCATTCACACGCATGTAAAATAAAAATTAACGAAAAGTTGTAAAATTACCACTTTTTTCCCTACTGCCTTACCCCTAAACTGCCGGAAAACTCTTGATCTGTTAAAATACGTCCATCGAATTACGAGATAACGGAGGAAAAGCGAACGGAATGTCGAAAAATTCGCATTCTCGCTTTCCTTTTGTCATACCTCTAGAAATCCGGAATTTCTTTTGAATAGTTAAAAGACATTCGCAAGATATAGAAGGAAATCGGATGAAAATTCGGAAAATGTTCCCTCCCGGCTTCTTTATGGGTTATAACTATTCTTCTAAATATCTCTAATTCATGGGAAAGGGATCTTCAAGAACTTTCGTTCCTGGTACTAATAGGTACTGCATATTCGTAACTGAGTCTGGGCTAAACTGGAACTAGAAATGGAACGAAATGTATTTTTAGATAATTGTTGTAATAGTAACTTTATAGAAAACAAATGAACAATCTAAAGTAATTTGATTTAGTTAATTATGCTTGTGATGGGTAATTATTCCGAAGGTTGTTGCTTCGAGTTGAGTCACAAGTTTTAACTTTTCTTTCATTTCCCTTTTAATATTTTCCAAAAATACAAGTTATCATGAGCTTTAGTATGGAAAAAAGAATGTGATTATGGGAAATGTTTATACTTGGGTAATAATTTCATCTAGAAATGAACGTATCGACAAACATATATCATCTATATAATTTATTTTTTTATTAATTGCTATATTTTTTTAATCTTTTCTCTTCAAAATGTTTTTTTTAAATATTACAATTTATAGACTCAGGTTCGAATCCAAGCCCTGGACAAATCTTCTCTCTTCAAAATAAAATATATCATCTATACTTCGAAATATTACTTGAAACATTTATTTCTTGATGAAATGGTTACCTCAATTTATTCATTACCCATAACTACATTCTCTTTCCAATATTAAAGAACAGGATCACTTATATTTTCAGAAAATATTAAAAATAAAACGAATAAGCAGTTAAAACTTGCTGTAACTCGAAGCGACTTCCTTGTGATGTTTTAGGACCCCCTGATCCCTTAAGAATTACATATGTGCACAATATTAATTCAATATATATGTGGACAAGGGGCTGCATTATAAGAATGATAGAGTATTTACATAAGTACTTCAAAATAAATATAAAATAAAAGGTATGTTCTATTAAAGGAAAACATAATCTAAAATAACAAAAAATAAAGTACATAGTATGTATAAAAAAAAAATAATAAAGAAATAAGTGTAGAAAATTTACAGTAATTCATCTGTTGCTTCTGATTTTTATTATTTATAACTGATTAGAGAGCATCTGTTTGGGAAGTTAAACAGGGAAACCCTGGATTTGAATGCGGATAAGAAAGAAGTATGGCGGATATCAGGGAGGAGTTAGTTCCCAAATGGAACGGTGTATTTGTGGTAATTTATCATTAGAAAAAAAATAACGGTTACTTTCATGTTCTGTTCCGAACTGAACGAACGATGGAACTGGTTACTCTAGGGGAACTAGTTCGGCCCGAGCGACACTACTCTGATTTGTGCAAAATTAAAAATATTTACATGATTTATTATTTATTCCTGTTTTGAATAAACTCTGATAATTATTATTATCATGATAGGTAATATATCCTCACGATATAATAATAAAAAAATAAAAACGAATTATATGATATTAATCATAATTAAAGTGGCACTTAAAACTAAAATTATAATAAAAAGGTATTTGTATAATAAATTTTAATTTAAATAGCTCTACTTCCTTACCCCTTTTGTATTTATTACTTCAAGCATTTGAATTATCTTCCCTAATAAGATTTTTTAATTAATTCCTAAGGGACGTTTCACAATTCTCCCATCAAAACAGCCCTTAAACTCTAAAAGGGATTTTCATTTAGCCCTTCAGAATAAGCTATTTCTTTATTCATATAAAATAGTGACCCTATAAATGCTAAATTTTATTTATTCAATTTTAGATCAATAATACAATGCACATATATCGCCAATAAGATAGTGGTCATTACATCGGGAAAAAGATTGAGGATAATGTAAGGTGTTATTGTGTAGTATAATGTTAGGTGTTACATGCACCTTTGCCTTTTATATAACTTTTATTTTATTAATTATATTATCAACTCAAGTAAACGTATCCTCAGAATTATTAAGAAATAGATTTATTGGAATTCCATATCCATGAAGAGTATTGAGCTGAATATACGGTTGAGTCTGTACTGTTTCTGGGACAACGGTTTAGCAGGTAGATGATTTGTCCGAGATCACGCTGAACTGCAGGTTTTTCCTTCGAGTAATAGTACCCTCTTTATAGAGGCTGGCTGAGCCCCATGAGGGTCTGCAAATCCCACAGGATCCATCTACTAACAGATTAAACGATTAATCCACCATGAAGTCGGTGGGATTTTTTAAAAATACGTGGGTGAATCAAATATAAACGAGACTTTTTGTCCTGGAAGACCAGCGAAGGTGCGGGAACGTTCCCGCGTTTAGGGGTGTTGGGTAGGGATGCCAGGAGTAGGGGAAGCAGGCGGGCGGATGCGCTCGAACTCACCAGTTACCGTCGTGACGATGTCTGAGCAGGATGTATCCCCCTCGATTGCGCAACATATTATCATCAAATTTCTTGCTGCTGAAGGTGTAAAACCGGCTGAAATCTTGAGAAGGTTGACTGTACAGTTTGGGGAAGAGACACTTTCTCGTGCCAGAGTGTTTGCATGGCATAAATAGTTTGTGGAGGGTCGTGATCGTGTTCAGAATGAAAGCCATGACCGTAGACCCCACTCCAGCATCACAGCAGACAACATCAGCCGTGTTCGACAGCTTATTGAAGGTGACAGACGTCTAACCACCAGTGCCATTGCAAGTGAGGTTGGGATAAGCTATGGAAGCACTTTTTCCATACTCACAGAGGAGCTAGGGTTTCGTAAGGTGTGTGCCAGGTGGGTTCCTCGACTTCTCACAGCTGAGCAGAAGCTGAACCGTTTGCAGGTCTGTGAAGGTCTTCTTGCAAGATTTCAGGCTGAGGGAGCCTCATTTCTCACTCACATTATCACCTGTGATGAAACTTGGGTGCACCATTACACCCCTGAAACAAGCGAACAAAAAGAATCAAAACAAGCGAGTATGGCGTGGAGACTGAAAGGGGAACCTGGACCAGTGAAAGCCAAGTCACGGCTGTCAGCTGGGAAGGTTTTGGCTACCGAGTTTTTTGACCAGCGTGGCTTGCTGCATCTTGATTTTTTGCATGAACGCAGGACTATTAATGTCGCATACTACTGCGACATTTTGAATGAAGTCAGACTTGCATATCGCCGCAAAAGAAGGGATCTACCGATGAGAGAAGTGATTCTTCTTCAGGACAATGCTCGCCCGCATACTGCGGCCCTGACGAGAGAAAAATTGGAGCAACTGGGCTGGGATACGCTAGAACACCCTCCCTACAGTCCAGACTTATCACCATGTGACTTTCACCTGTTTGGCCCACTCAAGGAAGCTTTGGGAGGTCAGAGATTCGTCAGTGACGAAGAGGTTGAAGCCTACGTGCTCAATTGGTTGAAGACACAGCCTACTTCATTCGATGAGACGGGATTGGAAAATTACCTATGCGCTGGGAAAAATGTATTTCCAAATCAGGAGACTATGTAGAAAAATGAGGTGTACTTTTCTTTGTGTATAAAAAAATTAAAAAATAAGTCCCGTTTATATTTGATTCACCCACGTACGTGGGTGAATCAAGGATCTTACAATAAGATCCTTATTGTAAATATACCTGGATAGGCAAAACTTCCTATGTTTTAATGCCTGATTAGCCATGGCAGCATACAGTAGAAAAGAAGTGAACAAACGAACTTAATCAGAGTATTTTTTCAAAGTTAAGGATTATGGCGTGAATTTTGTAATTTTTATATTTTTATTTTCATTACTAGATAAATTATTTATCAATATATTTATATATTGTGCTATTTGTACACTTAATATATATATATATATATATATATATATATATATATATATATATATGAATGAATATAGCCTTTATTACAAAAAATTAACAGGAATTATTAAAACAATAAAAATTAAAATAATTTTACTACAGATACTATATACATTTTTTTGCTTGTTAATTTATGTAGGCCTTCCCCTTAGGGAATGATGGTCTAACTTCCCTGGAGACCAATTCCTACTGGGAAGTTGGTATATATATATATATATATATATATATATATATATATATATATATATATATATATATATATATATATATATATATATATATATATATATATATAACTTATGAGCTTCGGCACATAAAACATAAAAAAAAAAGAGATATTGGGGAGAATAACAACACGCATGAAGTCTAGTTAAACACTGATTTATTCAAGTTACATTCCTCTATTTATAGTATTTACATTGTTGACATTCACTGTTTAGGATTAGTTTCTATGCTGGTGTATGTCTTATCTTAACTCCCCCCTGCCAGTTTACGAACATTCTCGTAAACTCGAAAAACAGAAACAAAACATAAGAGTACCAAAAGTAAAAAGAAAATTAAATACAATATCTTCCAATCAAGAAATCTAGCACTTACAAAACACAACAGAAAAGAAATCTTACACTATGTAACGAGCTCACTTAGCACTTTAACTGAACGTCATCAGCTTCTTCTGACCTACTATAACAAACACTTACAAATACAAAGTAATAATAATACTAAGAAAAAAAAAATGCCAGACAACAGTAAACATAAATATTTACAGTTTACTTTCTCCAGCTGGAATTTTCAGCTGCTCAATATGCACCGTTCTACGTTTTCTGGGCTCCGCCAGACTCTGAATGGTGACCAGATTGTGCTCCCTAATCGCGATCACTTTGAATGGCCCCTCGTACCTGAGTACCTCCTTTGCGCGATTTGACACGATCTTTCTGTAAACAATATTGCCTATCCTCAGATTTCCCACGATATCTTTCACACCAAAATTATCTCTGGCTACTCTCTTACTCTTTTCTGAGACCATTCTTGCACGCGCTTTTCCCCATATTCGGTCAAGTTCTATTCTCTTCGCGACTAGGCGTTCCGCCATGGTGTCATCTATGATCGTACCGTTCCCGTCCCTACGTCGAGCCCGTAAACCAAAGAGGACCTCGAAAGGGGAGAATCCCGTACCCATGTGGATTGAGTGGTTTTACGCCGCAACAGCCCGAGGCATCGCCAAATCAGCCTCCAACCCTTTATCCGCATGGAACACACGAAGATGTTCGCCCAGAGTACTATGGAGCCACTCAATCCCTCCCCTACTTTTGGGATGCCCTTTGGGATGGTGTATTCCAATGCCAAGCGACACCGCAATCCTTCATGTCCTTCCACAGTTGGGCGTTATCGAACTCTCTGCTGCAGTCCGAGGAAATCGAATCTGGCATCCCGTAACATTGGAACCATGTTCGGAGGGCGTCACCGACTGTGGCCGCTGACTTCTCTTTCACCGGATGGGCCATGGCTATTTTGCTGAATATGTCCACTATAGTAACCCACTTGAAGCCCCTCCACGTAAAGGTGTCAATTTGGAGATCCGTTAGCGGCGCTATAGGCGTAGACGTCTCCACTTGCAACCCTACCGGGGGATGGCGATCATACTTTGCGACATGGCAAATGGTACAGTCCCTCACAATCTCTTCGACCGTTTTCCTCATCCCCACCCAGTAGTACCTCCGTTTCAACGCTGTTACGGTTTCGTTAACCCCCCGATGGTTAGTCTTCCCCTGGTGGTAAGCTAACGTGACCTCTTTTTGGTGGTCGATATCGCGGATCGTATCTACCATAAGGTGACACCGAACAAACGACCAATCCAGACCTATCTTCTCTAGGCGCCACAAATTCTTGATTTTATCCCACACCGTCGCGTTCCCTACATACAGATAGTGGGTCTTCCTAACTTTGGACGCATCTTCCAAGATCCTGCATATTTGTTCCTCTTTGACTCCCGGCTGGGACCAGATAGTAACGATACTGTGCTTCGCATACCTGGTGAACTCCATTTTCAAAAGCCCCGTCGTCCTGGTTTTCCATATTATTTGTCGGTTTTTATCGTTGACTGGCTCGTCCAGTTCTTCTATCTCCGTTGACCTCGCCTCCCCTGATCCAGCCTGGTCGGTGGAAACTTCACTGTCCCGATTGTCCGTCCCAAGTTCTCCTTCCCCATCTGGCGTCCATTCCCGGATAAATCTTTGCAGTTCCCCCGACGGTTCGCCCGACTCTGTTTTTATGGCGTTGATTTGGAGAGCGCGAGATAACCAGTCCGCCACCACGTTGTCTTTACCCGGCTTATAGACCACTTCCATGTTATACTGGCTGAGGATCTCTTTCCACCGCGTGACTCTCGCCGAAGACTCTTTTAAATTTCCCACCCACAGAAGGGGACGGTGGTCTGTGTGGACCTTAAACCTTTTCCCGAACACGTACGGCCGGAAGTGTTGGACCGCCCAAACGATACCCAGCAATTCGCGCTCTAGTGCACTATACCGCGATTCCGCGTCCGTGAGCCTCCTACTCGCATATGCGATCGGTCTATCACCCTTCTCGCTCTCCTGAGATAGTACGCTCCCCAACGCATACTCACTAGCGTCTGTCGTAATTGAGAACGGTTTGCTGAAGTCTGGGAACGGGAGAAGCGGTTGAGTCTGCAACTGCTCCATGCATTTCCTAACCTTCGCTTCCATTTCCGGAGTAACCCGGATCGTCCGCCCCTTCTTGAGCAACTCGTTCAAGGAAACGAGGTTTTCGGCCATTTCTGGGACAAAACGGCGATAGTAATTGAGGGTTCCTATTTTAGCGATCGCTTCCACTTTCATACTATCCGGACTCACTCCTTCCGCCGATATGGTGTGACCCAGGAAATTAATCTGTTTCCGCCCTAACACAGACTTTTCTCTGGAAAGCTTCAGCCCAAACTGCCTTATCCGCTGAAATACCCGTCGTAGGTCCTCAATATGCTGTGCCTCGGTTCTACTGAAAACAAGAAGGTCGTCCATGTACACTTGCCACATATTCTCATCCAGGCCACGCAGGAACTCATCTATTAGTTTCTGAAATGTGATGGGCGCGTTCTTTAACCCGAAGGGCATGCGCGTAATTCGTAGTGCCCCCTTTCAAATGAGAACGTCGTCTTGCACTGATCCCTGGGGTGCATGCGTATTTGATGGTATCCGGATTTCAGGTCCAACGTGCTAAAAATCGCCGCCCCACCTAACCTATCTAGGATATCATCCAACCTCGGAATGGGGTACTTTTCGTCCAGCGTGTTGTCATTAAGTTGTCTATAGTCAATCACTACCCTATATCGCTCCTGTGTCTCGCCCTCAACGGCCTTTTTCTTTACTGCCCATAAGGGGCTATTAAACGGTGATGTACTATCGACAATTATGCCCTGCCGCTTCAGCTCCGCTAGTTCTTCCCGGATATGTTCCTTCAAAACCTGCGGGTACCTTCTTTCCTTTACATACGAACTCTTCTCCGATTTCAGATGAATTTCGTGAAAGGTCTCCCTCGTCACGCTCAGTAGATCCCCCTCGCGAAAAGAAATATCTGCATATATATTCCTCAATATATTCCTCCCTTATACCCGTCCTCCAATCCTTGCCCTGGGTGATTGCACCGACGCACCCCACATCCCTTGCCTCGTTCCCCATCGTTTTATATACCTTCCTCCCTATTCTGATTACCCATTGGCCCTCTACATTACGGAGTTTCGCACCTAATTTCCCGAGCACATCGCACCCCAAAATCCCCTCATAGTCACGCGGCATGGTCCCCACCACATGTAAAGTTGCTACTTCGCCCTGTTTGCCCCATTTACCCAACGCCAGGTCAATTTCCCCCTCTACCGTACAGGGACCACCCAAAGTGATCAACTTATATAAGCACTTCCTAATTTTTGGTTCACACTCTGCTTTAAATATAGTTTGTAAGCTATCTCTACCTACTATACTACATGAACTCCCTGTGTCCACAAGACACCTCCACCCCTTGCAAAACTCAATAATAGACAACCGACCGCACTTTTTCACAATAATATTTACACAAAAATGGTTGCCCCGCCATTCACACCATCCTCATTCTCTCCTCACCTCATCGGTTCGTCGCCCTGTTCTCCGTTGCTTACTTCTTCCTCCGGGAGTTCCTCTGCCACCAGGTTCGCTACCCTCCGCCTCGGATCCTGAAGTCTCGGATGCTCTGGAAGATTCGGACGGTACTCTGCTCCTCCGCCATATTCTCTGTGCGTTGACCTCCATAGGTTCGCCCCGGTCCTGGTCCCTCCTCCTTATGTATGGACATTGCCTAGCCATATGTCCCTCGTTGTGGCACTCAAAGCAGTGGTGGGCATTGAGCCACATTCGTGGCATCTCCTATCGTCTCTTCTTATGTTCTTCCTATCTCCAAATTGCCGCTTCTCTCTAATCATCGGCTTCCTCCTAACGAAATCTCCCTCTCTTCTTCTCTCCGGGTCTATCCTTGCTCGATTCCTACCTGCTTCGTTCCTGCGGTAGGACACTTTGTTCCACCCTGGTTCGAACACTTCTTTTTCCTCCTCGTCACGGGCACTCGCATCCACCATTTCCTGAGCACATTCTACGAATGTTTTATCCCTGGGTAGGCCATCTTTCTTTCCGGTATCTCAGGCCAGTTGAACTTTGAGGACTGTTGTCATGAACAACATCCAGGCTTCCACCGAGCTGGTTGCATATTGGCCGTTCGTCTGACCCGTCCTCTTCACCTCTCTAAACATTTGTAGCAAGTCCTCTTCTGGGGCCCATCGCCCTCCTCCGTAAGCTTTTTTCAATCTCTCCTTAATCACCAGCCATAGAGTATCTTCGTCGGTTTGGATCAAGTTTAGGACACTCCTCCTAACCCGACGTGCTAGTGCCACTCGCAGCCTCCTCGCGTCGGTTTCCTCCAAAAGATCAGCCGCCTCCTGTGATTGTATACTCCCCATGATTCCGTCTCCTCCTTTGATGAAGTGGTTTAGCTCACCTACATCTCCATTGAACTTCTCTAGATCAGAGATCTCTCTCCTAATGTCTTGCGCATTAGCCTTCTTTAATTTCATCTTTTCCAACCCGTGTGTCTGTTGCGCTATTCGGTTTGCTTCCTGTGCGGCTAGGTCCGCCCGCGCCATGGCTAGAGTCGTCGATGGATGCGGCGTGAACTCGGGGTTTTCCTGTTCCGGCTGTGGTGGGTCTAAAGTTAATGTTGCCGGCCTGAGAATACTTTGACCGTGTTCATTCATGCTGGCACTTGTTGACATACAAAATTAAAGAATACTTCGAATGTAATAAAGAAGAGAAAAAAAAAAGAGAAGAAAGAAAAAAAAAACTTTATGAACTGTTTTTCTGTATATAAAAAAAATCTTCACTATGAACTGTTAACGAATTCCCGGGTTTCGGCACCACTTATGAGCTTCGGCACATAAAACATAAAAAAAAAGAGATATTGGGGAGAATAACAACACGCACGAAGTCTAGTTAAACACTGATTTATTCAAGTTATATTCCTCTATTTATAGTATTTACATTGTTGACATTCACTGTTTAGGATTAGTGTCTATACTGGTGTATGTCTTATCTTAACTTATATATATATATATATATATATATATATATATAAGTTAAGATATATATATACTATATATAATATATATATATATACTACGAAATATCATATTTTATCATTATTATTTTATTATCATATTATACCGGGTGATGGGTGGTCATCACTATTGCCAACAGTAGGACTCATACTCCTGGAGTATTCTGGTCGAAATAATGATTTTCTGACCCAATCGGAATTTTTTTATTTTTTATTAATCTATTATATTTTATTTTACAATTATAAATCATATAGATAATTTAGTGTGTTTTTTTTCTCTATCCCTGATGCATGGCTACAATGCATACCAGTACATACCGTATACTCCACGGAGGGCGCAGAAAATTGGAAGGAAAATAAATTAATCAACCCTTGGATGGAGACTATAACGAATCTGAATATAATAGAATGATGAACGACTCTATCGAAGGCTTCTCCTTGGATTATTATCGAGGCATTATTCTGAGAGTTGGTTAGTTTTTCTGAGTGATTTATTATACCGGGTGATGGGTGGTCATCACTATGCCAACAGTAGGATTAATATATCTCTATTACCTCAGACTCCTGGACTTTTCTCTTATTTTCGTAAACTAGTATTCTGATCGAAATAATGATTTTCTGACCCAATCGGAATTTTTTTAATTTGTATTAATCTATTATATTTTATTTTATAACTATAAATCATATCGATAATTTATTGTGGTCTATGGTAAATGGAAAAAAAACGAGATTTCTGAGGAAATAAAGGTGCGATTAAATGCAGAAAATGCTTATTATTAGTTGGTCTCGACATTACTGAGCTTGCGTCTTTTTTTTCTCTAAAACCAGAAATCAGATTTTATAAAACTATCAACCTTCGACTCTTCTTTACGAAGATTACGGATGTAAACGTATCCGCTAACGCTGAAGAATGATAAAGGTCTTAAGGTATTCTAAAATAAAATATTGCGTAATATATTCAGTCCAAATAAGGATGAGAAGAAAGTAACGATTGTTAAAACAAATGTTTATTATTAATCTAACATTACAGAGCTACTGAAGTAGAGTAAAATATTTAAAAGTTGAAACATTATTCAATTTACCTATAATAATACCATCGATTCAAAGTCCGTATCCAAGGTTTTTATAAAGCTAAAAAGGTAGTATCACCTACAATATTTATGTATTCCTTCTAAGGTAAAGATATATCTATATGCTAGTTACCTACACAAAATGATGAATATAACTTGTATATAAAATTACTTCCCTGCACCCTTATTGAATAATTAAAATAAATAATAAAATAACATCAAATCCTTTATTAATAAATCTACTCTACTTTACCATTTAATAACATTTCGATTGTCCCCGTAGAATTTTCTGTACCTAGACAAGAGAATAACCTGTAATCTGCATACATGACTAAAAGAGAAAAAAACCTACATCAATATTTAGTAGGTCACCGCTCTAAGCCTCTGATTTCAAAAAGAGCATTTACATGTCTGTATCATATTCGGATATTCTGAGCTTTGGGACTTCTGTATACGTTTTAATCCTTTCCAAATGTAATCCGTATTGCTCAAATACCTCGGTAGTTCTTATTATGTCCGAATTAGAATAATTCTGTAATGACATTTTCGAGGTTAATATGATAGGACATAGCAGATGACGTGGATCATTTATGGATTAAGGGCTCATCGACTAATGAAGTGTCTAACTAACGATCCATTTATAATCTATGAAATGTATGCCTCTGGTAAATGCAGGAAGTCGAAGAATATCGGATTCCATTGGCCTTCAAACTTGATATGGAGGGAAGTTACATCCTGAAGATTCTTGCATCAGATTTTTCACATAGAAAGCCACGATTGAATGGTATTCGCCAGACGTGGAAGATGGTATTCAATATAGGAGTATTATTCTATTTGGTAGATCCACTTATAATTGTTTGTACTAGGCTTTGCTTAGTGTAAGTCGCCGATAGGTATTCTTTCTTGCTTTCTTTATCCAACGCACGTACGTGGTTTCTCCATTTCGACGTCCTAGTAGCGATTTATGATGTTCTCAGCCTGACAAAATAGAGCCTGACAGTTCGGTAGGTTTTCGTTGTCCATTCTTGCAAGATTGCACAATGGGCAGGTTTCATCGGCGGCGAGGCCAATGCGGTGGAGATGAGCTTGCAAGTAATCATGTCCCGTGGCTAAACGGAACTGTGCCACAGATTCTCTTCTTTCTAGCTCCCTTGAGATTGGTCCATCAGTGGCAAGACTCCCACTTTTTGCCCGCACGATTGGTATAAGGTGAGTTAAAAAACAAAAAAAAATGTCAACAACAACCCTTAAAGAGTATTGGGCCCAGTACATGGTGTTATACTGTTTATAAGCCAACGGTTTAGCAGAGGGGTAATTAAGACATAATCGCGCTTAATTAACAATTTTCCCTCTAAATAAGAATTTCCACATTAGACTTGGTTACTCCAGGGGGGGAGGGGAGGGGTCTGTAGATACTCACTTAACGATGAAGTATGAACATCTTAAGGTTTTCGAAAATGATAGAGAATGAACTCTTTCTTAGTTAACATTTGTGCTAGGAGGAGATTTCGTCAAAATAACGCTTTCCCCTAACAAGGGTACCAACTTTATATAGGCTTGGTTACCTCGGAGAGTTCTTCAGATCCTAATAGGGTCGATGCTGGTGGGGTCAAAATAAATATTTATCTGCTACAAGCTGTATCGTAACTGGGGCCTACAGCTCTGTAGCTCAACGCTGTACGCACTGATCTACCCCGCTTCACAAATACGTATTTTTATTATTTTTTTTATATCCTTTATTTTCCAGATCGGCTATTCCTAGCCTTACATGTTTTTTTACTAAAACGTATGTAATATTACTTCTTTCTAATTCATAAATAAAATGCGAATAGGTCTTCCTTTTTTAAATATTATTATTTTAATAAACATAGGATTTTATTCTATTCTCTCCAACATAATTCCGTCTCATTTATGATTTACTACCTTTAAAGCCCTACTACTTCCAAATACATAAAATAGCTCCCTTATATTCGTGTTGTCTGCTGACATCTGAAGGGTTCGTGGAGATGAGCGTGCTCAATAACGTTGGTTTCCCTTAAGTGCAGGATCCATGTACTTCAACCATCCATTCCCATCCCTTTTTATTAGCCCTCCGATGAAACTCTTGCGGGGGGGGGGGATATCGTTTTTGGAAAGAGCTTCCTTTCAGCTAACCGTTTATTTTTACGACATTCTCTTATGTTTCGGTTTCTTTCCGGCATTGTCTGAGTGATCCGCATTTAGCCGAGTCGGATGCTACCTTCTCATTATTAGTATTTTTGTATTATGACTGAAAAACAAAATAAAATTTAGGTATTTAATAAACTCAATAAAAAATACTGTTGCTGGTGTAGCATTGCTGTTGTAAAAATACCGGGTTCGAATTCAACTATGATAAATTATTGGTATCAGTTCGGCTGGTTGTCGCTTCGAACTAAGTAACTACAAGTTATAACTCTTTATTCGTTTCCTTCTTTATATTTTCGAGAAAAAAAATAATCATGAATTTTAGTATAAAGAAAAAGAGTGTAATTATGGAAAATATGTATATTTTGGTAATAACTTCGTTATGAAGCTACGGATGGACACTGTGGATTGTTCAAATCCTCCTGGGGCTTAACCAGTCTCAATGGGGTAAACATTGGGTTAAAAACCTGGCGGCTGAGCGTCATACTACAACAAATATTAATAATATAAAAATAAATCGTTATTGCATACCTTTAAGAATATTAATACATCACCAAAAATGTTAATTAAAAATAAAAGGATAAACAAAGGGCATGTGTGGAGAAACTATCCATCGATAGCACTCCAATAAAGTTCTATAGTAGAAGGTCTCGAAGCCATCTTCTTTTCAGACGCCTCGGAGGGTTATCAGGAATATTTTGGGAAGCAAATTGAGAGACTAGCGGATTCAAGTGTGTATGGAGCTTTTCATGGAAGGATAGGTATCTAGTTTGGGCCAAATCAGCAACGTATGGGATATTAAGATCATGATGGATGAGTTTGTGGCATAATAAGGAGCATTGAGGATTTTACGAAGGATTTTGGATAGTAAGGATTGGATACGAGATGAATTGGATGGTTTAGTAGAGCCCCAAAGCTCAACTCCGTATGTCCAAATAGGTCTGATAACTGTCATGTAAATGAGTCTTTTGTAATTAATTGGGAGCTTTGAATGTTTGCCCAGTAAATGTTGAAGTAGGCGAAAACGTCGAGAAGTTTCTTGTCTTTTCAGTCTTGTATGAGGATAGTAAATTGTTAAGTATAATTTAATGAAAAAACATACATCTAAATAATGGAGAACCAGTTCATACTTTATTTAAAAAAAAAAATAATATGAAACACTTTATACGTAATGTTATAAGGTGTATCTCAATATGCAGAACGCTGAGTTACTATGCGGAAGGAATTCTTATTCTTGTTTGTGAGAATAACCTTGGAGGTTGAGCATGATGTCGGACAAATCACCTCCTTGCACAATCGTATTAGGAACAGTACAGTGTCTACTATGTACTGAACTCAAGACCCTTCATGGGCTGCAGTTGTACAGGCTAAAAATTATGTTCCAGTTGAAAACATCGGCAAACAAAACCTGAAGTCTCTGAAATACTGTAAGAATACTTACCAATAAACGTTTCGCCAATTCAGGTATCATAAGGACATACACGGAAAAATCTCTGAAGATCAAAAGCAGCACATCTCACATTAGCAGTCCATTTAGTACCATCATCATATGCCCATTATCTAAAACTATTTTTTAAAATTCTAATATAGCCTTTGCATATTTACACGATAACTAATATTTATTTTTGTTCCAGGTGATTACCGTTTATAAATTACTGCTTTCGTTCGGGACTAGCCTGTAAGTAATGTAACTTTTTTTTATTTTATTTAATTTGACTTTTTTATATGTTTCATATTATATACTTAATCATATTTAAAAAAAAGAGAGAATAATATGATGATTTCAGAATCACACTTTTAATTTCTTTTTAAAAGTTATCGTTTTTTGGAAGGTTTCTGGTTCTCTTATATAAATTAAGCTGTAAATTTTTATGTATTTATACAATGATAATTAAGTAATAAAAATAACTTCATTTTTAAGATTTAAACTCATGACCAAATAGTATTGTAGTATACTTGAAAATGATATATACAAACTCTTAATGAATAGATGGATATTTTATAATTAATGAAATAACTAATATTTATTAGTTTATCTATTATAATTATAATAAATAAACGGTTTTCAATCCTTGATTCCTTATAAGCCCTGAAGACCTGTAATGTGGCTCCAAACGTTGGCTTTCAAATAAATAGTTCAACCATATTTAACAATTATTTTCTTACATCAGTTATTATTATATCTAAAACAAGAATGTGGTGACCAAAGAGCTTCAAAAGGATATGTCATTTTTTTTTATATCACTCACAATCTGTATTCTGTCCAACTGCCAGATTTTTTGTTTTTTTATTTCAACGTCAAAGAAATATTTTTTTGTAATTGTCAGTAGAGGTAAATCTGATAAAGATTATCCATTGTATATATAAATATATATTTAATTTTTGACCTTTGATGTTATGCGTTTCTTCAATGTCTTGTCTTAAGATCACAATAAAAATCATATTAATAAATGAAAAAAAAATGTCTGTGGTAGAGACTGTGCTATTTCTAGAAGAAATCTAGGTGATTTGTCCTAGACCACGCTCAACCGCCAGATTCTCTCCCCTTATTTTGGGTACTCACTTTATAGAGGCTGGGTAAGCCCCAGGAGGGTCCTAGATCCCATACGATACATCTCCGACTACTAGCAGACTGAATAAAAGTCTTGCCAGCAGTGGGATTTGAACCAAAATTTTAGGCATGACAACTCAATGCTCTTATTCTGAGCCACTTCGCTCCCTCGTTCATTATCTACTAGAATATAATTTTAAAATTCTAAACATGAAAACCAAAGTCCAAATCCATGTGAGAAATTATAACACAACCTCCCACCTATGCCTCGGTCCACCCATCGCACAGTGTTTCGATTAGTAGGAGCTAGCCGGACAAAATTCATGTCAAAATTCTAAACAAAATATTGGAATATTGTAAATGATTGTTCAAAACCTAGAAATCCAATGTTTGTTTATGCCTGGCACACTTCATCTCATCAGTAATAGAGTCCAAAGTCATGAATCCATAGAAATTGACTAAATCAGTTGTATTCAAAGCTTCATTTCAACAGCCCAAAATTATAATGTTAATTATTTTATTTGAATCAATTATTTAATATCGATAATATATGTACTCATAGGTGCTATTGTTTTCCAATTAAAAAAATCTTCTGATAATCTAAGTATATCAATTTTTTTTAAAAAATGCATGACGGATTTTTCTTCATTTTGAAACTTTCAAGATATGGGAATAACTTGTATCCGGTTGTATCCGGGCTAAAGTTTTTTATATTTCATAGCTGCATCTTTCCCATTAATAATAAGATGCATTATAGCCTGCACACTCGAGTACAACATTGTTTTTTTAATTTTAGAATACTTATTTTCGAGAAAGTTTTTTATTAAGAATGGTAGAAACGCCCTTATTTTTTTTATTTTATATTTCTTATAAACCAAATTAAATGTTAGAAACTTTGTAGAGGACTCTGAAAAGGAATATTAATATAAGATCGGCTTACTATTCCTACAAAAATTTCTGATAAATGGCGGGAAAATCAAACCAGCGCGCTGTGTTTCGATTAGTACAAGCTAGGACAAAAGTCATGTTTAGAAATATGGTATTGGAATATTGTAAACAACACTTCAAAACAGGGTAATCTAATATTGGTTTAAGTCTGACACGCTTTACAGCTTGAGGGTTATTTATTATTTATTAATTCTCCACAAGTGATTTTTTGTTCATGTCCTTTGTTGTAATATAATTACAGTTGTAAATATCAATAAAAAATATATATTAATTATTAATAAATTATATTATTTACTTAATATATTTATTAATTATTTAATTAATTATATATTAATTAAATTGAAATTGTAATCTAATCTAAGACCTTATAGTTTATATTTTATTTTCCGTATTACTATTCTAAAGGAACTTGTCCCAGAATAAATATGAATTCTTAGCAATTTAATTATTATTCATTGTCTTAATTATGCAATGTCTTTATTTTAATTTTTCTAATTACTATCCTACCCAAGATTGGGTGAGTCCCAAGATTGCTTCCCCGGCTGTTAACAGATTAAATAAAATATTTAATAATAATAAATTTAATTAATTAATTCAAGTGATTCATATCTATCTTATGTATGGTTAATTCATGATTTCAAATGTTTGTGGGTGATATGACCCACGAGTTTAGAACTAGTTTAGTCAGCTTAATTTTTTATAATTTCGAAATTATGCTAAACAGTTATGAGGCTAGTTTCCTCGCTTTGTATTTTTTCCCCCATCGACAAGAGGAGAGTTGACGGAGACATTGTGAAATATGCAAACTAGCGAGCTGGGGTCAAGTGGCAAGTTCGCCCGGCGGACACAACTCGTGGATGTTGTCCCTTTCAACACTTGTTCCCTGTATCATTGACCTTGAAATATTTTTCTTGCTCTGCATATTTTTCCAAAGCTACATCTCTTCAACTCAGTCCGAATATCGTCGGGGATTTAAGGGCCTGAATACTATGATATTATTGATATATTTTTTCACTATTAAATGTATAAGATAAATATTTAAACTATTTAATTTTAGTCGTATGAAATTGAATTAAAAAAAATGATTTGCGTATCCTGAAACATTCTGATAGATATACATACATTTTTTTTTTTTTTTTGTTAAATAGTGAGCGGGTATAGCTAAGTACGTAGAGTTCTCCGAATTCAAAACCGGCTATTTTATTTTATAGAGGCTAGGTGAGCTCCAGGAGGGTCCAAGAAGGATCTTATCTTCGATATAGGAATATGATCCATCTCCGGCTGCAAAAGAGTTCGTCCTGAATGAAAAGACCATCGCAGAGCCAAATCGGCATAAGCTACAGATTTGAAATTTGGACAGTAGGTACATTTCATCAGGCCAACGCGCACAAAGAAAGGATATTTGAAAATTCAACCCATGAGAGGTTGAAAAGTCTTTAGTGACCATCAATTATATTCTTCTAGAGGCATTCGAAGGCGAGCTGATAGAAAACAAGTCAACAGATTCAGCAGTCGAAATTGACGAAGTCGCGCACTATCCGACAGAATGTTTGAATACTTTAAATCCATTTGGTCTGCCAGCGCATAATCTTTCACATAATAAAACATCCAAAATTGTGAAATGGGAATAGACTGCAGGTAAAATTTTTGCAACATATAGAAGTTACAGCCTCCTCTAATACCATCCGAGTATACATTTTAATTCAAGAGATTACATTTTGGATATTACATATTGGATTTCAATCGAAAACACATCGAAAGTTCTGTATTTATGCCAATTAATATTTAATAGGACATTTAATTAAACATCGATCAACAATGGGATAAGAACTGGTAGGCTGGCTGAACTCACCATTGCTTTAAGTCATTGTGAATAATATGGAGTTCAAAATTCACTCTCCGTTTAAACTCAACACAAGTTTTTACTCAAAATCAAGGCGGACGAAGTCGCGGGCAAAAGCTAGTGTACACATATTATATACAAATATCTATTTTATAATAATGTAATATTTAGATGTTAATTACATGCCTATTGTAAGATGACCAAGTTTTATAATTAAACTTAAGAAATATAAATCTGAATTAAAATGAAACATTTACAAAAATAAATAAAAAGCGAATAAGGTGTGAATAAATTATAGTACATTTATTACTCTTTTTGTTTATAGTTGATAAGTATTATACTGCTTCACATTTATATATATATATATATATATATATATATATATATATATATATATATATATACACATATTTATATATTTTTTTTTGTATAGTTACCGTGAGTGACCAATTATTTTATATTGGAGGTAATAAGTATTTTCAATTAATTAATATATAATTTATAATTGATCTGAATTAACATAAAACATTAAATACATGAATAAGGTGTGGATAAAGTATGATATATGTAGTATTAGTATTCCCCTCATATATTCCTAAAACAAAATCAAAATCGTAGAAATGTGACATCCCTGATCCCGGTAAGATATTGAATACTTTGTTGTGACATCAATTTCCATGCAATGTTTCATTTCGCCCTAAAGGCAGGCCTCCTATCCATCATGGCAACGTGTCTCCATGTCTTATCTGACAGTTCTGCCAACCTCCACGTCTTCTTTCAAATGGAGGTGTCGCCGGAAATGATCAATGCTGGAATGTTGGCAGTACTTCACGAATCCTCTTCGGTTAAATTGGAATGTCAATACACTAATTCTCTCGTCTCTAATAAAAAAACAAATTCAGTGGTATAGAACTCAATTTAAAAAAGGTTCTGTTAAATTTTTGCTTAATTACAAAATCTCAGTTTATTATAACCTCAATTCAGTTAAATTGTAAGTATTTTTTAAAAATTGCTATTTAGTTTTTGACTTTTTTAAGCCATTAGACAAAATATAGCACTGTTTGGGTGTAAAAGGAAATAATGAAATTAAAAACATGTTATTCCGAAATTTCAGTGACATAAGTACTATATTTTTATTAACTAAACAAATATTTTATAATCTATATATAGTATATAAAAGATTATTTTTAAATCTATAAAACAAACCTGTATATCTATAAAAACAATTTTTTTTTATTTTTTTTTTTTTTACCTCAATTACAACATTGAGTACCTACTATAGCATAATTAAATATACAGTTTTATAATATGTAAAATGAGGATCGGTCTGCCGTAAGGCGATCAGGGAGTATCTATTTAAAAATTGTTATTACCATAAATAGTAATAATTTGGATAATTAACAATAACTTTGAGAAAAAAAGATTAATGAAGCAAATTGAAAGCTATACATTATTGCTTAATATTAATTATAATAAATAATAAATACATTACAAGTCATTTACATGTATTTTGTATTTATTTATTTTATTTAATATTTCCTTTAATTAAATAAAATAAATAAACGCAAAATTTCCTCAATGAAATTTAGATTTAGATTTCTTGAGCTTAATTATAAAGCTTGGTTATAAAAAATTGTTAACTTTTAATATTACATTTGTTATTAATATTACAGATAGTTATTACCATCAATACATATCCCGTTGTTTCATTTTGATTAAAAAAAACAACTTAAAAATTATTTTTTTCAAGCAGTTAATTACTTCATATCACCTATAATATTTAATACACATATAGAACCTTAGTTTTATGTTAAATTTCATGCTGGTTTTTTTTCAAATTTTCATTATGATAAGAGTAGAATCAATGTTCATTTATTAATTTCCGTTGTTGTTAATTTTTTCCCTAACTTGTAAACATTTCTTAGCCAATTTTATATACTTAGGTCCATTTTATTTATATATACAGTCCACTACTGTAGCTAACACAGATATAAATTGTTGTCCTGGATGACTCAGGCTACAGGAAAATTTATTGCACGGTCGGTTTTTCTCATCCTTCAGGATAGGCTCTGCCTTCCAGAGATTCCAGCGATTCTCCCGAACTATAAATAACTATTTTACATTTGAAAAAACGCAATAGAATTTGGTTTTAAACGTAAATTAAATTTTTTTAAACATGAAAATCTTTCAGTGTTATAAATATAGTATTTTAAAAGAAAGAAAACTGTCTAGGTGGTGTTCAGAGAAATAATTTCTTAAATAGGGTTGAACTGTTTATTAGGAAAACAACGTTTCGACCCACATCGCAGGTTTTCATCAGGGTTTGTAAATGAGTCATTTAATTATAACACATCATCTCAGATATATATATGTAGGATCGGTGAAGGAATGGATTTTACTGACTTGGATGCGACCCCTGGTAGCTCAGTGGTTAGAGCATGGCACTAGAGGTGCAGATGACCCGTTTTCTCGACCTCATATATTCATTAATATAGACATATATACATACATATATAAGGCCAATTAATAGTATTCAACATATATATTTTTTATTTTACTAGAGAGTTAGGTACCCATTTTTATCATCCCTCCTTATATGTAAAATTACAGGATGATCCTTAAAAACCTATTGAGAACTTTTCAGTTGAATTCAATTTTTTGCGAACAATTTTTATTATTCCCTTTTTTATTATTATTATACGTTATTATGTCTCATATGTAAAATAAATTTTTAGTGATTATCACTAAAACCATTTTTTATATAATAGAGATAATTTTATATAATCGTCACAGATCTAGCACGACAAAATATTGAACTAAAAATAGTTTCACGTATTGGGTTTTTATAATGTTTATTTATATTGAATATCTCAAAACTAAACTTTTTAAATTTTCTTTTAGTAGACCTTTTATTTTTATTTATATAGCAAGCTTTCTATTTTCTTCCCTTTGTCACTGTTTTATTATATCTATTTACATTAAATAATCTATTTTCTTTATGTAAATTATTTAATTTTGTAAATTAATGGTATCGGCATCGAGCCTTCGGGTTCGCTGAGACTCCATTATTTATTATTAAATATCAGTTGTCTTTGGCTTTATTTAAGTGGGGAAAACGTGTTTCGCCGAACAATTAGTGTTCAAAGAGGTGTGGGAGGATAAGGGTGTAACGTTACTCAAAGTCAGTTTGTAGCGACATCAAAGGAGCCTCTGAAGCCTCACGTTGCTTCTATCCTCCCCCCCCTCTTCCGTCTCTTCCTCCCCTGGAGGAAAGAGGAATCCGGTGAATAGGATTGGAGCAAGGGACGGGGAGAATCGCTTATCAAGGGAAAATAGAAGGGACTGTAAGCCAGGTTGTGATGACTGCTTAGAGATAAACTAGGCCCTTAATGGGTCACTAATCCTTCAGTAGGTAATTCCAGATTAGCCTTGCGATAAATCCAGTTAGGAAAGAAAGGGGAGAGGATTATTGGAGAAGCAGACAGTTTTCTATCCCACTCGGCGTCAGCTTTGTGTCCGTCCTATTCGCTTTCTTAGCCAACAGGATCTCAGCATCCTGAAGAGGATCATTCCTCCAAGTTTTTTTTCCACCTCCTCTTTATTCCCATTATTCAAAACTAAACAACAATTGAATTAAAATAATATTTATCAGTAATGCTTTGAAGCTATATCGTTGGAACAGAAACCATTGTGACCTACAAAATAACCTACTCTACCCAAGAACGTGTGGCCCAAGTGGCCCAGGAAATTTTTAAAAGGTAGTAAAAAATCCTTCGTATGCCGCCCTTTGGAAGGGGCGTAAAATGGGGGTCTCGAACCTGTACGTTGTCAGGTACTTCTTAAGGACTCCTTTCCTAATTATATATGGAAAGGCAAAATTTAGAACTTCCATTGTACCATCTTCTGATTAGTATAAAACAACATGAGTAATGATTTGAAATTATATGGTTGTTATCAGAAACGGTTGTTGTAGGGTAATCTATAACATAATAACCCACTATACCCAAGAGCGCGGCTCCTTAGCCCAGGATTTTTTAAAAGTTTTAAAAATCCTTGGATATGGTCATCGTTAAAGGCCCTTATCCTACAGGAAATGCTTATTAGTTTTCGATCTCGACATTACTGAGCTCGTGCCTTAAACAATGAACCTTCCAATTGTTTTTTATTCATGTAAAATGTCCCTCTAACTTAGCAGGATGAAACTAGTACATAGAACATTCGGTCGGAAAAAGAATGACACCACTGAAGAATTTAGGAGAGTACACAACGCGGAATTGTGAAGCATACAGCCGGTTGATATTATTGAAATGTTAGCATCGCGAATGTTGTGAAATTGTTTGGCTTGGTAAACGTCCGAGGCGTAGGTTGGAGAATTATATTTAGAGCGAATTAAAGGATTTTGGATTGGTTAATAATCCGTGGAGGGAAGTATGGAAGCAGATATTATAAGTATCGTTATCATTATCATTATAAATTGTCACTTGGAACCATAAATCAAATTAGTCATCCGTCTTGTTATTTTTATTTTTGTGCCGGTTAAACAAGTTAACGAAGATTATGCGTGTAATTGAAAAGACACCATACAGAGTGTAAAGTGATTTTTTATTTTTTGTTCGAACCCGACTGACTCTGTAAGATTGGTAGATTTTTTTTTAGCAATCGATTAACCCTTTAGCATAATAAAAATATTATACATTGATTTACTGTCTTTTAGTACTCTGGAATATTTTATATTACCACTTGCAATGAATAAAAATTCACAATATGTGGTAATAAACGCCTGTTTACATAAATTATATAAAAGTACATATTACTAAAAAAAATAATTTCAAAACCAATTTAGTTTACAGGGTATCATAATTGTCTATTATGTCCGGACAGGTTTTAATAAAGATTAAATTAATTAATTATGAATGAGTTTTAAAATAAATTGTGTAGTCAAGAAGCGTCGCTCAGTTTATCCCAAGATTATGCGAACCCGTGTAGAGGGATTTCGGGAGATTAAAAAGTGTCTGTACTTTATAAACTGTCTCAAGAAACCGTATCTTGAATTTCATAAATAAAAATTAGAAGAAAATAAAAAAATGAGTATATTTTATTCCACAGTTTTAATTATAAACAATAAAGGTCACACTGTCTACAATTTATTATAGTAACCCATTACCTGGAATAGTAACTATTTATTGTACTATAACTATTTCCACTTGAAATTAATATGTAATATTTTAATGAAATAAAATTATAATAATTATTGTTTTTTAATGATATCCAATTTTGTTAGTATTTATAATATTTTACCTCTGTACTAAAAAAAAGTTTTCGACGTGTAATTCTTTTACCTTCTTGGTGCTCACCCAGCCTCAACCGTTGGCTTAGATTTAGTTCAGTTTCTAAAAAAACTTATCTGTAGCTGTAGTGGTGTTTCCGTTTTTAAATATTACTTTATAATAACCCAAGACTGGAGTAATAATAATTATTACAACTTCAACATTTAATTAATAATATTTAATATTTTATAGTTATATTTAAGATTCTATAATTTATTTTACATTAACTATTATTTAAATCAATTACACATATTGATACATATTATTGGTAATTTATTTTGATAAAATGATATTACATTAATTATCAAATTTTAATTATATATGAAATTTGTTAGTATTTGTACTGATTTAACTTTCATGGGGCTCACTCAGCCTCTATAAATGGAATAAAACTTTTCCAAATCATCTCCGTTGGCTTTGACTTATTGTAGTTTCGAAACAGGCTTTCTGTAGTGCAGGTTTTTTTCTAAATATTAATTTATAATAACCCAAGCCTAGATAATTAATGATTATAACAATTTCAACTTGTAATTAATAATATTTTAATATATCTATCAATTGTATTTTTATAATTATATTTAATATTACATAAATTATTTTACATTAATTACTAATTATATAAATTGTACATATTATTGGTAATTTATTTTACTAAATCATGGTTAAAATTATTATTTATCATATTTATATCTAATTTGTATTGGTACTTATTATATTTTTATTTTTCCATTATATAAGAAGAGTTTCCGACATGTAATTCATTTACAATACTGCATTGTTGTGCAGGTAGTGTAGTACAATGCCCCTTTCTAGAAAAATAATATTCTACCCAGATAAGTGCAGACCAAATTACAAGGCAGGAAATAAATTATAAGCATGCCATTAAAACAGAAAAGGATGTTTGTAAATTAAAGTAAACAAATAATATTAATTCGGTTTAAAACTGTACATAAGAAATGGTTCAAAATTGCGTAGTGAAATCTTTAAAATTGAATTTGACTGAAGAACGCCAAGAACACGGTTTGAGAAATAAATAAATAAAAATATACAATACAACAAAGATTTAAAAAATCATGCAATTGAAGAAAAGAATTGAAACATATAACTTATATTTAATAAAAAATTATTATTATTAATTATTTTCAAAAATCTAAAATTTGATTTCCGTTTTATTATTATTATTATTGAAAAGTAAAAAGAGACCTTACATAAAAGTAAAATAAATAATAAAGACGGTGGAAAAATTCCAACGAAAAGACCTTAAGTCTCCAAACTAAAACAGAAATTGAAATTATCTGTCCAATATTTCGCCTATTCAGGCATCCTCAGGGTAAAAAGAGAATTACAGCAAAACAAAACATGAATAATGCACCCAAGAAACATCCCACCACCTCCAAGCCTCAAATGCAACTAATGAATCATAAGGAAGGTTACTCGACCCCGGCTGGACAAGGTTAGATAAAAACAGCTGATAAATACTCCAGATTTTGAAAATTCAACATACACTCACCAAACGTCAAAAAGCACAACAGGAAAAAATAAATAATAGTAAACAACACAAAAACATAAGACAAAAGAACATATGAAAAAATGAAAGTAAAAATGCAATAAAAAAAAAAGAACATTATCAAGAAACCAGTGGACTTATGGCTACTCCACAAAATATATTAATATTGAAAAGTAAAAAGAGACCTTACATGAATTTTAATACGGTGGAAAAATTCCAACGAAAAGCCCTTAAGTCTCCAAACTAAAACAGAAATTGAAATTATCTGTCCAATATTTCGCCTATTCAGGCATCCTCAGGGTAAAAAGAGAATTACAGCAAAACAAAACATGAATAATGCACCCAAGAAACATCCCACCACCTCCAAGGCTCAAATGCAACTAATGAATCATAAGGAAGGTTACTCGACTCCGGCTGGACAAGGTTAGATAAAAACAGCTGATAAATACTCCAGATTTTGAAAATTCAACATACACTCACCAAACGTCAAAAAGCACAACAGGAAAAAATAAATAATAGTAAACAACACAAAAACATATGAAAAAATGAAAGTAAAAATGCAATAAAAAAAAAAGAACATTATCAAGAAACCAGTGGACTTATGGCTACTCCACAAAATATATTAATATTGAAAAGTAAAAAGAGACCTTACATGAATTTTAAGACGGTGGAAAAATTCCAACGAAAAGCCCTTAAGTCTCCAAACTAAAATAGAAATTGAAATTATCTGTCCAATATTTCGCCTATTGAGGCATCCTCAGGGTAGAAAGAGAATAACAGCAAAACAAAACATGAATAATGCACCCAAGAAACATCCCACCACCTCCAAGGCTGAAATGCAACTTTTTTTATTTATTTCCTTTTGTTAGCATGAAAAGATTTTTATTTTATTTATATTTTTATAAGGATTTTTATTTAGTTATTGTACACATATATGTTAGATGCACTAATTAAAACTACAGATAATTACATTCGGGCTTATAATGAAATAAAAACAAATATAATTACCCGGTTATATTCATGTATTATATAGTATTTGAAGTTCCATTAATAGTTTGCAATTAATTTATTTAAGAGCGAATCATCCTATTGAACAAACAATTTATATTGTTTTTCAGGAGATATGAGTTAATTTTAATTCACTTTATTATTATTACTAATTAATTAGGTATTATTTTACGAATTTTTTGTATTAAAATCAGTTCAATCAATTCGAGGTTAATTTTATTTAATTTTTTTTGTAATGGTTTGGACGGAGTTTATTTTATATCCGGAATCCGGTGGCGGTATTACTCGGAGTATTATGGATGACAGTAATACGAACTGGGTGTAGCTTGCAAAGTAGATTTTCCCTTCACCATCATCAGCTCTTAGCCTTGGGATCCATTTTCGCTGTCGCCCCTAGTCTAGTCCAATCTAAGTCGTCTGAAGATAAGTCTCGACAAGTAATCCGGAGGAATGGAGACGAACTGGAAAAAAAATGATCCATTGTTATTGTACGATTAGAAAACAAACATAGCAGTAAGAAGAAGTTAAAAAAAAAATCTGTACCATTACAACTCATGAAGGGTATTAGATTCAGTACTTGTGAGGGACTGTATATTTTATAAACAAACAATTGTGCAGAGAGATTGGCGGAGATCACGCTTAAGCGCCTAAAATTTCTTCCAATCCATGTCCATTCATAGAGGCTGAATGAGCCCTGGGAGGTATTAAAGATCTAAGACAGCCGGTTTTGAACAGCTCAGTAACTCACCCTTATACACTCTACACTTTGTTTTTATTCTACATGGTAGAGACTGTACTGTTTCTAGGCCAATGGTTGTGCAGGGCACTGATTTGTCCGAAATCAAGCTCATACGGCATTTTCTTTTTCCCAAATCGTAGGGTACACACTTAACAGATTTCGGGTGTGCCTCAAGAGGGTCTGTTGATCCCACACTTTTAACAAATTAAATAATTTACCGGCCACAACTGGATTTGAATCCCAAACTTACTTATCTTTATAATATACCTAAAAATGACAGGTATATATTTTTCATTATATTTTACCTTACATCTTAAACATTAAACTTTTTGATGAGTGTGACATTATTGTGTGAGAAACTTAGTACATGTTAGGTATAAATTAAATATAAGAATCATGATTTAATAAAATATAATGAATTTATTAGCGGTTTGATTATGCCCCTTAAAGATTTCTAAAATAAATGAAACCGAACAACATTTGAACATATTCCAGTTCATTTATTTAAATGTTTAATATATATGGTTTCTCTTAAAATTAAACATTACGAAAAATCGGAATTTCAAGGAAACACTTTATTTTCTACAAATTAACAATTTTAAATAGAATTTGTAAAATAAATGAATTTTTAAATCTTAAAACTTCCTTTATAAAAATAATATATAACCATAGTTGTTTATAAATAAGTAATCCGGTAAGAAAAAGAACTGTCAGTGAAGAAGATGAACCGTAGTCTTTGCTTTAGTCCAATTTTGTACCTAACAATATTTTCTTAATGAACCGTTCTCCATTAAATATTTTATTTTATATGATATTAAATTCAAAATAAAATATTAATAATAGAAATTTTTAATTAATATCTGAATTATTCAACCAATTAATAACAATTTTTAAGATTTAAGGATTTAAAGATGTTTACTGTAACGTAGATAAAATAAATGATTTTTGTGCCATTAATGCTTTGTGGTTTTGAAAACTGTTTTGCAAATAAATGTTTATACTTATTTCATTGATTTTATATTAAGTTAAAATAAATGGTGAAGAATAATTAAAAAATCTTTTGATTAGCCTAATTTGCCGATTGTTGGCATAAAATTAAGTAATAATTTTAAATAATGGTTTGTTTATTATATAGCATATAGAAACAGATAAAACAGTATTATTTATATGGTATTAAATTACTTTTGAATAATTATCATTAATATTTATACTGGTGTAATGATTATTTTATATATATCTTCTATTATTTTAACAGCTATAAATCGATTCTACCAGGCCTGAAGACCCTATTGGGGTTTACCTAGCCTCTTTAATGTTAGTGGGAGATAAATCCCGTTCAAATCTTCTCTGCATAAACTATGACTTAGAATAAGTGCAGTTCCTGAACAGTGCTTCAGCAAATGGATTTTTAAAGATTAATTAGTAAAGGCTAGCAAAAACAAAAGACATATATCATATGCAGGATTCGATTTGGAAAAAAAAAAAACCAGGCTTAAGTGTGTGTCTAAAAACTGGAAAAAATAACCATGTCCAAACAGTTGCATTAAATAGAGGCAGCAACCTAGCTTCAAGCCACAACTACTGTTTGAGAGTTAATTGTGGAGCGTCTTGGATCAAGGTTGCTGTCTCTATTTGATGATTATGTTTGGACTGTTGATGTGAGATGCGCTGCACTTTCTCTGATGTGATTTTATTTTGTTGTAGGTAATTTTTGATGATGTCAGAATTCACGAAACGTTGAATGCTGGTTTTTGTATTTTTTCTATAGCATTCCACTTAAATATTATTATTTAAAAATATACACATCTGTGAAATAACTAAAAAAAATTACGATGTATCATCAATTCGAATTAAATAATAATAATCATAAATTAAATAAAAATAAGTTGTTATGTTTTTCAAGTTTTGAGAAGTTTTTTCTTTTATAAATCACTGTTGAAATGCTTCGACCATCTGACTGAACTCATTTATTTTTTCTTTACGTGTGAAGAAAATTTATATTTTTTCTAATCCGTGTAGAATAATAGAGAGTGTCGTTGTGGATATTAGGCGCAGGGTAGGACACGGTATTTGTCTTATCGCCGGTAATAGTTGGCGTTACATAGTGCCCTAAGTCACGCGAAGTCTTTAGCACTGTCTGAATTAGGCGGTGCTTCGCGGGACTTAATTTCTTATTTTCATTATTCTCTTTGTTTCCCTCCAACCTGGGGCATCACGCCACCCTTCCATTATAGAAATTTTATTGGCAAATGTGAAACACACACAAGGTATAATGTAGGCCATTGAGAATAGTACTTTAACCAGAAAAGATTTGCTTGATTCATAATTTTCAAATAAACATTTCCTTCTTGTTACAGAAGGATGAATATTAAAATTAATGGCCTGTAGTGACTTTAAGGTATTAATTACTAAATGATGTTGTCTAAAGATGGGTGTAATGTCCCCGAAATAGTACCACAGTATACATTTTTCAAGAATATTCAGTAAAAATAAATAAGAGAACACAGGAGAATTCAGGAGATTGCAAAACGCAGTGCAGAACCCGGTGAATATAATTGAAGTATCAACATAGCGAAAGTTGGAAAGCTTGTGGACTTAGGAACGATTCCAAAACTGTTAATAAACCGAGAACCTACAGGTAAACGTACGAGGACTAGACCGAGGCGTAAGCGGGAGGTTGTGTTATAAATGGTCTTAGGGATTCGGACTTGAAAGAGCGATTGATGGTATCAGCATCGACCCTTCGTGTATCACTGAAGCCCTTGAAGAGTCTTAGGTTCAGTACAAGGTACAGGTTGTATTGTTTCTAAGACAACGATAGTGCAGGGAGCCGATTGTCCGAGATAATGGCCAACCGCCAGATTTTCGCCAAATTTCGAAGAAACTCTGCCATTTGAGCGTAACCTTCCTGCTCAACCGTTGTCTTAGAAACAGTACATGTACTGTACCCAAGAACTTGCATGGGTTGCAGTGGTACAGGTAAATATATATTCTTTATTTCTTCTCTATATGGCCTTATTTTGCCCTAATTATTTTTGAGACTTTAGGCTTCATGTTTGGTTCATGAATTTTCCAATTATATTCTAGTATATAATATAAAAGAATGAAATGCATTAATTACAGCCATAACAATCCATTAAATGTTTTTATTCTTTTCTCTTACTACTTGGTACTTGTTACATAGGTTTACTGAAATTTTCACGGTATATTTATTTTACTTTTACGATCATACTAGTACCTCTGTATTATTTTCTGAATTGTATCACTAATGGCCGATTAACTCGGACGTTGATAACCATTAACATGAATGAGTTTTAAGACGTGTGACTTACGACGTGTGACTTACGACGCGTTACGTGGTCGTAACTCCACCCTCGTAAGAAGCCGAAAAGAACATTAAAGTAGGGGGGGATTTAGGGGGTGGAGGGTGTTAAATGGTGTAAGTGTACGGGGATTGACTGTTAGCGAAGCCACCCCACTTCCGACCCCTCCTGAATTAAGTGGATACTTGATATTTCATCAGCTCCGGGCATACACCGTGTGGTTTATTGAGGGGGGAACGTAACTGATCCAATCACTTTCCCCCGTTTTTTTTTTTGTTCAGCCCCTGGTCTGTTATTATTCATTGGATATTAATAGGATTTTATTCCCCTTAATTTCCCGTCGTGTAAACCGCAATATTTGGCACTTCATTATTGAGGAATGACGTACATTTATATTTAAACTATGTAGAATTTTTTTTCTAACAAGTAATGTTAAAATTATGCTACTCCTTGCAACATTAACAACTATTACTTTACTCTTGTGCTAGCAATATATATTTATCCACATTTTTTCGTTTGGGTCTACAGAACTTGTAGACCTCGAGTGATGTGGTCCTCTGAAATACATCACTTTGCTGTGAACCATGGTTTCCATAGTACAGAAGTAGACTGCCCATAACCAGTTCCTTCGGGCCCGGATCACCAGTGTCCTTCCCATCGACATACGGTTGGATTCAACGACAGTGACAAGTCGGTCTCTTTCACAGATCATGGCTGTTCGGTGCCAGCAGGCGCAAATATATATCTTCCCCCGAAGAAAATTATCCTTGGATTGAATCTCCGGGTAGCAATTGACAACCTGGAAAACCTCAACATGATACCCAATACTCATACGGGGTAGAGTGATTACTTATACACCCGGTCTTTGTGTGTTTCCTCCTGTTGGCTGAAAAGCTTCTCATGTCAGTGAGGAAGGGAATATCGAGTTTCCAGCTTCGTGGTTTTCCCCAGCGGGTGATCACCCATTTACGTGGTGCTACAACCCTGGGTGGGCCCTGGCCTCCTCAATGAGCCACCGCCATTCGACCCGATTTTGCGCTACCGCTCTCCAGCTTCTGATCATCTCCGTGCATCCGCTGCCACTCCATCAACCCATCGAAACCTTGGCCTATCAGTCCGCCGTGTACTGTGAAGCGCGGTGTCCACTACTTTACTAGGAATTTCTTCCACTTCCATCCTTTCGACATGGCCTACCCAACTGAGCCTCCCCAGTTTTATATACTTACACAATGTCCACATCTCCGCAAAGGTCATAAAGTGCTCGACGTTGCTTAACTTTATTTTCTATTGCAAGCAATTTAGCTCGCTTGGCTAACCCAGTCCCACCCCTCTGGAGAGAAGGAGCTGATACAGGGAGGCCACCTGAGTGGTGGAAATAAGTTGAAGAAGGAATTTAGAAGGAGTGATGAGAGGTCCGTGTGCACAGCTATGATGATATAATGTAACAGGATCTATTTTCAGCATTGTGTTGTTACGCTGAAATGGATACCATAACTCAAATACGGGTATTGCCTTACTGGCACTGTGGAGCCCATAATTTATACTTCTTATTAGAGTTTTCGGCAATGTATTTTGAAATACACTTCATAATGTATTTTAAAAAATAATTCAATTACTAATAAAAAAAATAAATAACATTTTGTTCAATAATCCCCTCTCCCTGAGGTATATGCTCACTTTTGACCCCACACCATTTTCCGTAATTGGTACGGTATCTGAAATTAATACGGGCAGTGAACATAACATTCTACTCTTAGCGATATTTTCATAAAATTGCTAATTTATTTAGAACGTATATATAGCCTTATTCGTTGTTTTTAATCGATTCGAATCACAATATATTTGTTTTAAAATACATGTTTCGTATATATTAAATTAAATATAAATTTTCGTTGCGATTTATAGTTTCCATAATTCAACCTCCATGATATCGTAACGGTTTTTAAGAGTACTTATTTTTTTAGTGTTAAAATAAACTGCGCAAAAATGATTAGGGATTCCACTAATTTTGTTGTAATTACTTTGCGTTTTAGTATTATTTCTATTATAAAAATCATTAATATTTATTAGAAATTATACTACATTAAATATTAACGTTGTTATTAAATACATAATAATTTAAATGTTAGGTTAGTTTGTTTTAGTTTCCCCAACACCAAAGCCGTAAGACGAGGGTTTAGCTTATCACCTACCCTTCTCAACTTGTATCTGGAGGAAGTTTTGAAAGAATGGAAAAGGAAATGTCGGGGCATAGGTGTAAGAATAAGGGAGGAAACGTTATACAGTCTGAATTTTGCGATCAAGTGGTGATAGCTTCTGAGGAAGATGATCTTAGTTATGTGTTAAGGAAGCTAGAAGAGGAATACTCCTAAATGGGCTCTGAAATCAGCAAAGAGATGACAGAATGCATGGCCTTCAACGCTTCTACATCTTCTCTCCCATTGAAACTGGTCACTACATCAGAGTGCTCTCTTTAAGTAATTGGGAGTGTACACAGATAGCAAGGGAACACTTGAGGCTGATATAAAGGAAAAGATCACCGAAGGAAAAAAAGGTAATCGGCATGGTAAACACCGTGGCGTGGAGCCCGAGTGTTTCGTTATAAACCAAAAAGGGTAGTTGGACCAAGAGATGAACAAAGGCTGCAAGCTGCTGAAATGGATGTTGAAGAAGAAGTTGTCGTATTTCCATAATTGAGCGAGTGAAAAACTCAATCATAAGAGATATCGTTAAAGCGGAAACTATAATACACAAAGTTGAAACCAAACAGCTGCAGTGATATGGTCATTTGAGAAGAATGGGCCCCGAGAGATGGCGGAAAATGATATTGGACTATATCCCAGAGGAGAGACGAAAAAGAGGCCTCCCAAAGAAAACTTGGCTGCAAGGAGTTGAAGAGGTGATGGCAGCAAGAGGCTTGGCGGAGGGAGATTGGAAAGATCGAAAGTATTGGTGACAAAATGTATTGGGTTTCGGCATATGACCAAAGGTGTAAAAGCCCGAAATAAAAACAACAAAAAAAAGTTTATTAACCAATACATTTTTATAAAAGATTTATATAGTATCTGGTGGTTTTAAGTTGAAACTGTTGTACGAGGTCATCATAATATTTAATAATTAATGTGTTTAATTATAATAAAATCTTGATTTATACTTGGGGCAAGTCTCTTTAGAATAACAATACAAATAACAATAAATAAACTATAATTTCTTAGAGTGTAATGAATTATTTAACTGAAATAAGTACACATTTTATTATCATTAGATATTTTTGAAAAAGGGCGTGAGAATTCCCAATTTCTATAATTATAATTTTGCAGCGTTGGCAGGAAATTTTTTTGCGCAGACCGGTTGGTCTTGAAACGGTTCCAGGAACTAAGCCTCTTGAGGGCAACTAAGCACCTACTTGAATAAGTTAGTTGTACTTTGGAATGGGGCTTCACC